>SOPF01028143.1:134518-248614 GCA_012979155.1 Hypericum perforatum
TGATCATGATCACGAGTAAGTCTTTACAATTCATTCTTTGTGTAATAAGAATTAGAATGAATATGAGTTGTTCATTTCTTTCCCATCTTAATTGAATAAGATAACAAAAGAACAAAATGAATTCTTCTTGATATTATTAGATGTGTGATAGCAGAAGTAAGGTAGACTATATCTGTTTGTTTTAAATGGACTCCACACTACAACATATGTTGTAATACACGTATCCTCTTAGTTAATCACTTGTACTCTTCACTAACTATAAATATGTTGATATACAATCTAAACTACTCAGTATTGTTATATGTCAATTTAAGTGAGTATCTTACAAAGAATATCTTTGATGTATACTTATAAGTATCAAATAGGTTGTTACATGTTCATTAACGAGATAATCAAATGGATGAATGATATCATTTTTACTACATGATATTTTTGATTTTTCTTTTTAAAATTATGATAAGTAAGCTATGACCCGCTTGTATAAAACTGACAAGTTAAAATTATCTAGTTCACTCCTTCCGAGTGGGAAGATTTTGTGGTAGAGAAAAATAATAATTTATCATCTCTAATTAATCTAAAAATTCATGATCCCAATGATCTTCATCTTCATGAGAGTTTAAAATGTAGCTTCTATAGAATATGATTCCTAGTTATGGTATATATGGGGTATATTTATAAAAAAAATTATGAAGCTAAAAGAAAAAGTTTTTTATGCTAGCTACTAAAGGTTGTAGGTGTGAAAAATGTTCTCTTGTATAAATATATAAGTAATACTTATTTTAGCAAATCCTATCATATTTTTATAAGAGATCTATGGCTTAGTGGGTGTAGGATTCTATATTTTAGTGGAAGTTTGGAATAAATTTTTTGTAAGATACAATTCCTCGTTACGATGAATATGAGAGATTTTCATCAAAATTGAAAATTCATAAAGCTGAAAGGATAATCTTTTTCACTCTAATGACTAAAGGTTGAAGATGTGAGAAATATTCACTTGTATAAAGATAAAAGTGATATTTTTCTCAGCAAAATGTATAAGATGAGAATGAACAAAAGATAATTTTAAATACTCTATCAATTTTTAGTTAGAATGAATTAATTAATCTAATGTATGAATAGATTAGATCGAAATATGTTTGAGAACTAGTTGAATATTAAACTATCTAAGGGGCATAATTTGAGAATTAATAGTCTTGAGATTAAGCGAAAAGAGTCTCAATTATCTTTTGATTCTCACTAATTCCCTTATTCTTCTCCTCCTCCTCCTCCTTCCCCCTCCTCCCTCATCCTATTGACTCCCCCATCTTCTCCTACTTCTCCTCCTCCCACTCCCTCCTCCCCTCCTCCAGACTCCCCTCTCTCCTACTCCTTCTCACCCTTACCCTCCTCCTCGGCCCTCATCCTATTGACCCCCATTTTCTCCTCTTTCTACCCCTCCTCCCCTCCTTCAGACTCCCCTCTCTCCTACTCATTCTCCTCCTCTCACCTCCTCCTCTCCTTCTTCAAACTCCTCCTCTCCTCTTCAGTAATGGAATCAAGATTAAAAGAGGGGGGGGGGAGAGAATATTTTTTTTAGTCATGAATATTTTTGTCATTTTGCATGGTCTCTTGTAAAAAAAAAACTCTTGTTCTCACTTCAAGGGCCTGAGAGTACAATTTTGTTAAACTAAGAAGATTTTTAATCAATTTTTAAAATAGATGTTTGGTGTTCATTCAGATTGCGCTAATGGCATCGTGAACTGCCTACCGTAGTTCTGCCTAGAAATGGACGATCAGTCATCTATTTTTGACTGACTGGCGTGCGCCAGAAGTGGGTGGCGTGCGCCAATCCTAGCATAGAACGAATCTATTGCATAAGCCAATAGCACCTGGCGTGTGCAAAGACTAAATGACCAATAAACCTGGCGCGCGCCAACAAAGGTGGCGTGCGCCAGTTCAGCAGCAAGATTACAGTAGCTTACAAATAAGAGTAAGTAGGGTTGTCGAACCACAGAGATTGAGTTGTTAGGCCTACTCTAAGGTTTACTTACTTAACTAGGATCAGATTATGAAGTTTGTTGTTAAACACTTGTGATCTAAACTCTAAAGATTGGAAATAAAGATGATAACAACAAACTCAAGCAAAGGTTATTTATAAAATAGAATACTAATAATTTATAAGCTACAATAGAGCAAGGTGCCTAAACCAACAACATAACCAAGATAAAGAGGGGTCTGAGTGTATGTGATGTGGTTCGAGTGAATTGAAGGCAACCTCAACCACACTTTCGTGCACGATGAGTCTAAATTGCTACTTAACCTAGCTTAGAAGGTCGGATATGTTCTTCTGACCCCACCAACCAACTAAACCAAGTTAAGCATCAACTATAAGCTTTACTCCAAGGACAATTAGTAGGTTACCAAGGAGATTTCTCTCCTAGCAAGAGTACTAATCATCAAATCAACCTATCCATCAATTCTATCTCCTTCCGGTCTCAAGTTTTGACTAGCTACTAAGGCTTGGTGCGCCAGCCTTCACGATTTTGCTTCACTGAGTAGAAATGGTCATCTGAGTGATCAGTCATTCTTTCTACGGCTACGTGGCGTGCGCCAAAGAGCTTGGCATGTGCCAGAGGACTGCTTCGTGACTTCCTTCTTGTCTGGCTTCGTGCGTGCGCTCGATCATCCATCACCTCTCCTCGAATAGGCTCCTAAAAACAAGCAAACTTAATGAAAAATGATAAAATTAACATAAAGACACAAAGAAGGAAAACTAACACTAAGACAACTAAAACATAACTAAATCAACCTAAAAACACTAAGAACGAAGCACAAAAGGGGTATGAATAATGAGTGTTTTTGACACTCATCACACCTCCACACTTGAATCATTGCTTGTCCCTAAGTAAAACTCAAAGTGTGGACAACCAAAACTAAAATCAAAATAATAAACAAACACAAAACAAGGTAAAGACATAGCATGAATCAATCTAAACTTAACTTCCCTAAAAAACATCAGCTCGTATCATAATCAAATTATAAACTTAGTTAGTTCTTCAATCCATAACACAAAGCAAAACAAACTAGTAGGCATCTCAGCACTCAATTGTTTAAACAAGTATTAACCCTACATAAAAGACACTAGAAGGTTGACCTCACAAGGGTAAACAAATGTTTCACTCAAATCTGTATGGTCAACTTCCTATCACTCGCATACATGTCAATATACTCAAAGCATCATACGTCCTACTCAGCGCTATCTAAAAGTCACAATGGTTGCTAATGATCGGGGGGTCTTTTCATCGGGTTATAATGGGGCTTAAGGTTAATGTGAGGTATAATATGTGGATAGTGGCTAAACCACCCAATCCGAGGACATGTCACAAATGCAACTAATCACTTGTCTAATCTAAGCATCCTCACATATATACCAAAAATAAACAAACTCCCTAAATATCCCAATATTCTAAGACCGAGAAGCACGAGTTTCTCCTAGAAACATGCCTTATTGAACTTTACATTCTTTTTTTGCTTCCTTTTCTTTTCTTTTTCTCTTTTTTTTCTTTTTTTATGTAACATTCATAAACTAAAACAACTATTCATACTTAGCAAGTTCTAGGTAAAAACTCGACTTCTAACATGGCCATAATACAAATCCCAATAAAAATAAACTAAATGAATCCCAAGCTACCAACTAAACCCATAATATAAGCCAACCTAAACATCCTCGAATCGAATGATCAAAGGTAAGGAAGATGGATGATATAAGGTTAGTAGTCGGCTTCCTAATCTAAGATCAAGAAAAGGCTAGGCTCAAATGGTTTAAACAATGGATAATAGGGATTTTGTCTTTAAAGCTCTAGGCTTAATGTCAAAGAATGCCCCAGTCTACTCACAAACTCCCACGCAACCTAGACTACGATAAGTACTAGTAGGATACCTCAATCAACTAACTAAGTATGCACCTCGTGAAAAATATAGAGACGGATGTCTCTTTCTTCGGCTCAAATAATCACAAGGTACACTCGTCAACCCTCTAGTTTAGTCTACAAAGTGAAACCACTAATCTTAAACAACAGAGTGCGAGATTTCTACTAATTCCTAGGCTTTGTGCTCGAATTAAATTCCCAACTAAGAAAATAATAAAATTCTAACAAAAGTTGAAAATTTTTGAGGGGGGTCAAATATTTGAAAAATTCATGTCAAGTCTAAGCCTAAACAAAACATCCTAACATGCAGACATACTAAACAAATAAAAGGAAGATTCCGAGAAGGAACCTTCCCCCATACTTGAAAGACACATTGTCCTCAAAGTATAGACAATACTAATAAGCACCTAAAAATAAAAAAATAACATACACAAAGAAACATGCAACAGAATAACTCACTAATGACTTGTAATGTAGACTACCTTCTTGCGATCTTTTTGGCTTTAAGCCTAATAAGATCACTGTCTAATAGCATAACACAATCATTAAATGAGTTACAAACACACAACACAAAAATAGAGTCAAAATACAAGAAAATAAAAAAAGAAAATAAATAAAAAAATACAAAAGTAGGGAAATAGGAGCTCCCTGTCAATCATCTAAAGCTGGAGGAGGTGGTGGGAACATAGAGCTGCTGCCAAAGTTCTCCGCCCAGGTGCGCATCCACTCAGTGTGCGCTCGCTACTACTCGTAATGCTCCTACTGGCGGGCCATATAAGCTCTCTGATTGGTGTAGAATGCCCTCTGCTCCTCTCTCTGAGCTCTCAGCTTGGCCTCCAAGTGAGCATTGTAATCGTAATAGCGATTCTATCCGGCTGCATTGCTAATTACGTAGTCCTGCAGTTGCACGCCATATCTATGAAGCTGCTCTCTGTGACTCTGTAGCTACACCTATATCGCAGCCAACTGGTCACGTAAAAATTGTATATCAGAATGAGCGTCAGGCGCCTGATGACTTGGCCCTGCATCATCATTCTAGGCCTGGTACTAGTGGCTCGGGCCTGCCTGCTCCTGCTGCTCCTCCCTCTAAGCTGGCACCCTTCCTGGTGCCCCTAGGCATTTCTGCACTGCCTCTCTCTCTTCCCAAGGCTTGTACTCGACGACCACAACTCCATCGATCATTGTCTTCTTGATCAGCTTGCTCATATGGAGCTTCTTGATGTCGAGAGTCACCAGCTCCAAAATCATCCCACAGAAAGCTAAAAACTGCTCAAAAAAATGGTGACGTGCAATGTGGGAAATAATATGTCCTTAGTACAGATACCTAGGATCCCTATCACTAATTGATCTCACAAAGTAGTCGATGATCATGGCGAAGGTGCTAAAGAGAATATCATGGCGAAGGCAATCTATGGCATAGAGCTGAGATGGAAGACTTTAGACTCTTCCCATTGACAACAAATAGTCATAGTCATAAAGCGATGGAGGATGCCTAGATATGGTTCTCTAATCAGCGCATTAGGTGCCCTCCCCGAGTTGTATCTCTCAAACACTGTAATCTCATGCCATGCCCTATGAGCCTGACTAGTGGGCAAGAAATCCAACATCCCAGGTCCAGCCTTAAGGCTGAATAGGTCATTAAACTCGACCTCATCCATGCAAAAATCAATATAAAAAATACGTGCAGTAAATGATTGTCTGTTAGACGATACCTGCAACGTGCAATAAAACTCTAACACTAATTATTGCCTAGCCATGATCTATATGTTCTTAAAATATCTCCACGCCAGTTTCCTAAATACAGACCTCAACTGCCTATCTACCCCTAGTGTCTTCATGTCATTCCAGTCTATCGTAAAATGACTAAGGGCATTAAGGTGTGAAAATAGTTGATATCTCTCTCCCTCCCAATCATGGAAGATCGCGAAGGGAGCATTATAGCAGCCGCGAATGTCTGGGGATGGAGATCCAGGCGGAGAAGGTGAAGGGTTTCTTGCTCGCTTCCTCTTGTCTCCTCTTGAGATCCTACTAGATCCTATAGCATCTGGTATCAGAATGTTTGTTTTGGACCTTTGAAAGTGCAGGTAAATGGCTCGGGAAAGTTGGGCAAGTGAAATTTTGAAGATTCGAAAAGCAGGAATTTTCGGATTTTGAAAATTTGTGAAGAAACTAAACTGGCCGAGAGTTTTATAGCCAATTCTGTCCAAATCTGGTATGCCAGATTTGATGGCGTTCGCCAGCTTCTTCTTTTTCCCAATGCTGGCATGCGCCAGATGCACCTAGCGTGTGCCAGATTTTCCAAATCATAATACATGGAGCGCGCCATATGCCTAGGCGTGCGCCATATATGTACAAACCTGAAAATACACTTCATAAAACATACATAAACACTACTAAAAGATCACACAAAAGAAACTAACATGCTAAACTAATTTTTTTGGCTTTTATTTACGCTGCATTCCTGGAAAGCTTAAAAACCAAATGCCCCATCAGCATGGGTCAAAGGTGCAACTTGGACATTTGCAATTCACATAACTCATGAATGGCGTACCATGACGAACTACCTATTCGTGCAATCTTTTTGGCTTTAAGCCTAATAAGATCGCAACATAGTAGCATGGTACGTTCATTTTGCGAATTAGTGCTATTCTTGCTACAATCTCCATCGTGCTCTAATTTTCCACACCTTGGACAAAATTCAAATCTCTTCATCCTCCTCTTGAAAGCACTCTTCGAAGTTCCTCTAGAGTGTCTCAAGAAATTTTCTTCTTATCTCTCAATTCTCAAGGTCTCTTATGCTCGACAGAGAATGATGAGACATATGTCAATCAGGATCTTCCTCGAAACTAAGACACTAACTAAACAAAGATACTTAATGCAAAACATCCTGTTCTTTATTCTCTGTAGGTAAAAGAGCCTTTCTTTGTTTCTAATGTTCAAACATTGGATGGTACATAAATCGATTGCACCTCCACATCTCGATCAATGTACCCCTCTAATGAAAATTTTGCATCATTGGCCATTAACTCGGAAGACTATCTCGTTGCTATTTTATAAATCAAGTGCTCCAAAAGGTAGCACTTTAACAACTTGGTAGGGCCGCTCTACTTGGATTTGAGCTTCCCTGGGAAGAGTCTTAATCGCGAATTATAGAGAAGAACATTCTGCCCCTCCTTAAAATCTTTCTTGATAATGTAGGCATCATGTCTTCTTTTGGTCCTTTCCTTGTAAAGCCTTGAGCTTTCGAATGCCATGTCCCGCATTTCATCCAACTCTTCAAGTTCGAGGATTCTACGTTCTCTGGCCTTTTTGTAATTGTAATTAAGGGTTTTAATAGCCCAAAATACACGATGCTCAAGCTCTACTGAAAGATGTCATGCTTTCCCATACACAAGCCTATACGGCAACATTCCTATAAGTGTCCTAAATACAGTACAATAACCCCATAAGGCATCATCAAGCTTATTCGACCAATCTTTCCTTGCTGTTCCAACTATCTTTTCTAATATTTTCTTGAGCTTTCGATTTGAAAGCTCAACTTATCCGCTAGTTTGGGGATGATAAGGTGTTGCCACCTTGTGCGTCACCCCATATTTTTTAAGCAGGACTTCAAATTTTCTGTTGCAGAAATGTGACCCACCATCGCTGAATATAGCTTGTGGCACTCTAAATCTTGAAAAGAGTTTCTTCAGAAATCGAATAACCACTCTAGCATCATTTGTTGGTGATGCCAAAGCTTTTACCCACTTTGAAACGTAGTCTACTCCTACCAAGATATACTTGTTGCCATGTGAAGTTGGGAAAGGACCTATGAAGTCCAAACCCCAAATGTCAAAAAGCTTAATCTCTAAAATTCCAGATAATGGCATCTCATTCCTCTTTGAGATATTTCCCATTCTTTGGCAGCAGTCACACTGCTCAACATAACTACGTGCATCCTTGAAGATGAAAGGCTAATAACAACTGCATTCGAAGACTCGAGATGCAGTTCTTGAAGCTCCATAATGACCTGAGTAGGGAGTGTTATGGCATTGCTCTAAAATGTTTGCTACTTCCCGACTAGCAATGCAATGTTGAAGCATCCCGTCATTACACCTTTTGAACAGGTAAGGATCATCCCAAACATACATCCGAACATCCCGTAGAAATTTTTTCCTTTGGGGATAACTCAAATCTATGGGGATAATACCTTCAACCAAGAAGTTGGCATAATCAGCATACCAGAGAGCTTCTACTCTACTCATTGTCATAAGAGTTTCATCTGGAAACTCTTCTTGAATTTTTCCTTCAATCTCCATAACGTCGCTTTTCTCTAACCTAGAAAGATGATCAGCGACAACATTTTCTGCTCCTTTTTTATCCTTAATGGACAATTCAAATTCTTGTAGTAACAAAATCTAGTGCATCAAGCGAGGTTTCGCTTCTAGCTTTGAGAAAAGATATCTCAAAGCTGCATGGTTAGTATAGATTATAACTTTCGATAAGCATCTCTTTCTCTGTGGTCGTATAGTTGAGTTGAGCTCCTACCAATACTCTACTAGCATAGTAGATGACATGTAGCTTTCCCTCTTTCTTCTTTCCAAGCACACAACCCAAAGCTAGATCACTCACGTCATACATCATTTCGAATGGAAATTTCCAGTTTGGTGATGAAATCACTAGAGCTGTGATAAGAGCTTTTTTAATAGCATCAAATGCCTTAAGGCAATGATCATCAAAGTTGAAGGATACATCCTTGACCAACAAATTTGTTAAAGGTTTAGCAATTAGAGAGAAATTCTTGATGAATCTTCTGTAAAATCTGTCATGACCCAAAAATGCTCTAACTCCTTTAACTATTGTTGGTGCATCCATTTTTTCTATCGCCTCTATTTTAGCTCTATCGACTTCCATGCCAGCTCTAGAAATCTTGTGCCCAAAGACTATTCCTTCGTCTACCATAAAATGACACTTTTCTCAATTGAGCACAAGGTTCTTTTCCTCACATCTCTGCAGTACTTTATCTAGGTTGTCAAGACAGTGATCAAATGAGTCTCCAAATATAGAGAAGTCATCCATGAAGATTTCCATAATCTTTTCGTTCATCTCCCAAAAGATAGACTCCATGCAATGTTGAAACGTTGCTGGGGCACAAATTAATCCAAAAGGCATTCTGCGATATGTAAAAATACCGAAGGGACATGTGAAAGATGTTTTCTCTTAATTTCTAGGGTATATTGCAATTTGGTTGTACCCAGAGTACCCGTCCAAAAAGCAATAATACGAATACCCAGCTATCCTTTCCAACATTTGATCAATGAATGGAAGTAGGAAATGATATTTGCGTATAGTATCATTCAATTTACGGTAATCAATGCACACTCTCCATCTAGTAATAGTTCTTGTTGGAATGAGCTCCCCTTCCTCGTTGATCACAACTGTCATTCCTCCTTTCTTGGGAACACAATGTATTGGGCTAACCTACTCACTATCTGAGATTGGATAGATAATTCCCGCTTCTAGGAATCACCTTCTTCTTAACAACCTCCTTCATGTTTGGATTAAGTCTCCTTTGTCGGTTTACTCTTGGCCTCGCTCCATCCTCCATGTGAATGTGGTGCATCACAATTTCTGGGCTTATCCCTTTGATGTCGGATATTTGCCACGCAATGGCCTTAATCTGCTTGTTCACAACTGTGAGCACTTTCTCTTCTTCTTCCTTAGTGAGCTTGTTCGATATAATAATCGGTAATCTCCCTCCCTCTATTAAGAAAGCATATCTCAGATGGGAGATTAGCTCTTTCAGTTCTAAGGAAGGAGCTTTTACAAATGAGGGTGGAGTATGATATTTCAAGTGAATCTCTAGCTCCTTAAGCAGACCTTTCTTGTCAATTTTCTCCTCTACTTCTTCTACAAAGTCCTCTACGACTCTCTCTAATTCCTTATCCTCTATTCTTGAGATGTTCTTCTTACAGAATACGAGGATACACTCATCTACAACATCTATTTTCATTCACATCCCTTCATCAAGAGGATTATGCATAACACCTGTCATGTTAAACTAAACCTTCTCGTCTCAAATTCTACTAATTTGCCATTATGCACATCTACCAATGCATATGCGGTGTTGAGGAATGGTCTTCTGTAAATTTGTAGGCAATTCTTGTCCTCAGAGAAATCCAGAACCATAAAGTCAACAGGAAAGATGAATTTGTCAATCTTCACCACTATCCTCAACCACACCGTATGGTTTTTTAATTGTTTGGTCCGCCTAATGGAGAAGCATAGAAGTTGGCTTAACCTCACACAAACCTAGTTTTTGGAATATAGACAAAGGCATCAAGTTGATACTTGTGCCTAAATCACATAGATATTTTGGAAACTCGGTTTCACCAATGAAACAGAGAATTGTAAAACTCCCAGGATCTTTTAGCTTTGTCAAAAGATTTTTTTAGATAAGAGAGCTACAATTAGCCGTGAGTGTAATCATCTCTCCATCTTCCCATTTTCTCTTCTTAGTGACGAGTTCCTTTAGAAACTTGGCGTAGTTTGGTACTTGATCTAGCATCTTCAGAAAAGATACGCTATTCTAAACATTCTTCATTTTCTCCATGAAACGGAGAAATTTTTCATCCATCCCCGACTTTCTCTTTACCCTCTGAGGATAAGGAAGAATCGGGACCATTAGTGGACGTTGTACACAAATTTCTTCTTCCATTGTAACTTCTTCTTGCGGGACCTTTTCCTTCAGAATTTCCTCCTTGTTACCTTTTTCTGGACTTTCTATGTCAATAGGTTTAGCATTCTCTTGCTCTTTTTGAGAAGCTAATTCCTTGCCACTTCTTAAGGTGATGGCATTAATTTGGCCACAAGGATTTTCCTCAATAGAACTTGGGAGAGAGCCAGATGCTCTATGTGTATTTGTCTTAGCAATTTCCCCAAGTTGTACTTCCATGTTACGCATGGTAGTTGCTTGACCTTTAAGAAACTGCTCTAAATTATTCTGCCTCACTTCCTGTGTCGCTAATGCCTTCAAGATTTGACTTTGGTTATTGGATGAATCTCCAATTTATTAGATGAATTTCTCAACCTTGTCAAATCTATCCTCAAGTGCTAAAATTCTTTCTCCTAAGAACCCACGTGGTTGAAAACTAGGTGGTGGTCCTTGTTGCGAGACACGTAATGGCATTCCTTTATTAGGAACGATTGCCATACTGTCATTGTTGTTTCTTTCTTTCCATGAGAAGTTAAGGTGGTTTCTCCAACTAGGATTGTATGTAGAGGAATATGGGTTGTTTAACATTCAGTTTCCTCCTTGTCCTTAACCACTCACAAAGTTGACCTGCTCTATAGATTGGCTCATCATTGCATATTGACTAATCTCGTGGCCAGAATTACCACAAGCTTCGCAATGCTGTTGTAAGGCAACAACATCAACTTTGTTTAATCTCAAATCGCGCAATTGCTTTGCCATCAAGTCTAATTTTGCTTGAAAAGATGAAGAAGCATCTAAGTCTATTATTCCTCTTCTCTCACTTCGCTCAGTTACCTCCCTTAACTCTCTAATGGGTTGTTTTTTCCTCTCATTCATAATTATCCTGTTTGTTGTTGCCAGCTCTTCCAGAATATGTTGGGCTTCAGCCCTTTCCTTTCTCAGGAAATTTCCATTAGAAGCTGAGTCAACAGTTCCCATTGTTGATGGCGACATGCTAAAATAAAATGTCTTAAGCAGAGACTCCTCAGACAAACCATGGTGCGGGCATTTTCGTTGCAACTCCTTAAATCTCTCCCAAGTTTCACTCAAAGACTCTCCTTCATATTGTTCGAAGTTTGTAATCTCCTTGACGAGTTTGTTAGTCTTTGAGTATGGAAAATATTTATCTAAGAAAGTATTTGCTAATTGCTTCCATGTAATTATTGGAGTACCCTTAAGTTACTTATACCAAAGTTTAGCCTTTTACCTTAACATGTATGGAAACATTCTAATCTTAATGGCATCATCAGTCGTTCCAGGATACTTAAAATTATCAGCTAATTCCATGAAGTTCCCCAGGTGTTCATTGGGATCTTCATTATGCAAACCAAAGAACTAACCCGAAGCTTGAAGCATATGAATCACGACCGACTTAATTTCAAAGTGATTAGCTTCGACAGCTGGCTGTTGGATTCCAGTTTTTGCTCCTTCGTAAGTTGGTCTCCTATGGTCCATTAGAGAATGTCTAGAGGTATGAACTCCATCCCCTTGACCCTCTTGCCTTTGATCCATTCTTTCTTTTTCTCTTCTCTCCCTACGTAAAGACCTTTCTAACCATGTTATTTCTTCTTCAATCTCCAATGGAGAAATATTGGTTGAACAGGTTAATGGCATGCATGTAACTTGTCAAGCCAGACAAGTTACTTGGTTGAAAAGTAAACGAAAAATGAAGAAAAATAAAAATAAAAATAAAAGATAATATATTAATATATATATTAATCTGAGTTTGTAAACCGAATTGAGAGTCTAAGATCTCAATCCCCGGTAATGGCACCAATTTGTTTGGTGTTCATTCAGATTGCGCTAATGGCATCGTGAACCGCCTATCGTAGTTCTGCCTAAAAATGGATGATCGGTCATCTATTTTTGACTGACTGGCATGCGCTAAAAGTGGGTGGCGTGCGCCAACCCTAGCGTAGAACGAATTTATTGCACACGCCAACAACACCTGGCATGTGCAAAGACTAAACGACCAATAAACCTGGTGCGCACCAACAAAGGTGACGTGCACCAGTTCAGCAGCAGGATTACAGTAGCTTGCAAATAAGAGTAAGTAGGGTTGTCAAACCACAGAGATTGAGTTGTTAGGCCTACTCTAAGGTTTACTTACTTAACTAGGATCAGATTATGAAGTTTGTTATTGAACACTTGTGATCTAAACTCTAAAGATTAGAAATAAAGATGATCACAACGAACTCAAGCAAAGGTTGTTTATATATAAATAGAATACTAACAATTTATAAGCTAAAATAGAGCAAGGTGCCTAAACCAACAACATAACCAAGATAAAGAGGGGTCTGAGTGTATGTGATGTGGTTCGAGTGAATTGAAGGCAACCTCAACCACACTTTCGTGCACGATGAGTCTAAATTGCTACTTAACCTAGCTTAGAAGGTTGGATATGTTCTTCCGACCCCACCAACCAACTAAACCAAGTTAAGCATCAACTATAAGCTTTACTCCAAGGACAATTAGTAGGTTACCAAGGAGATTTCTCTCCTAGCAAGAGTACTAATCATCAAATCAACCTATCCATCAATTCTATCTCCTTCCGGTCTCAAGTTTTGACTAGCTACTAAGGCTTGGTGATCAAGCAAGTCTAAGCAATATGATCAAGCATGTTGATAAGAACATATACAACAACATACACAACTCTTATCAAGGGCTACATCAAAGGTAACAAGGCACCAAACTCATACAACTACTCAAACATACTTATATTCAACATAATAAACATGAACATAGACAAAAGAGAGAAAAGAAAATGAAACTTATCAAGGTTCCAAGCTCCACTCTTCAAGTCCAAGTTCTTCTAAGTAAAAAGAACTATTTACATCTTATTTTTATGGACACAAAGTCATTTCTTTGTCACCAATGTGCCACTCTTTTGTTTTAAGACAAAAACTACCTTATATACTAAACAACTAATGGAATAGTAAACTAAATATCTAATAACTTATCTAACCTAAAAATATCTCTAAAGTGCCAACATTGTCCCCTTGCCTTCACAAAGCATAAACTGCCTTAGTCACTTCATGCATTTGTTTATCCAACACTCAACTTTTATTTCACTTCTGTCCATCTGGTCTGGCGTGTGCTAAGTGCACCTGGCGTGCGCCAACCTTCACAATTTTGCTTTACTGAGTAGAAATGGTCATCTAAGTGATCTGCTGTTCTTGCTATGGCTACGTGGCATGCGCCAAAGAGCTTGGCATGTGCCAGAGGACTGCTTCGTGACTTCCTTCTTGTCCGGCTTCGCGCGTGCGCTCGATCATCCATCACCTCTCCTCAAATAGGCTCCTAAAAATAAGCAAACTTAATAAAAAATGATAAAATCAACATAAAGACACAAAGAAGGAAAACTAACACTAAGACAACTAAAACATAACTAAATCAACCTAAAAACATTAAGAACGAAACACAAAAGGGGTATGAATAATGAGTGTTTTTGACACTCATCAATAGAGGGGAGCAAGAGACAAATATGCTAAACTATAGGGGGCTAAATATAATTTATCCTAAATAAAATGGTAAAATATATTCTTAAACCATTTATCCAAAGCTATCCTAGTTGAATCAATAAACATTAGTTATGTTTAGTTTTTTTGTATGTAAATAAGTAAAACATGAAATACATATCTATATGAGATATGATAACAGATCTAAAGTTATAGGTAATATTTTGATAAATATGATAGATCTCAAAAATGTGTGAATGAGTTATTTTTTTCTTGAGCAATGTTTATTAAATTTTTTATTCAATAAAATTTGATGTTATATCAACAATACAAGTGTGAATTTTATCTTGAAAATTTTTGCTAATGCTTGTGAGATAGAAAAGTAGTCAACTAACACTATTTTTTATCTTAGTAGGAGTCAATGAGTTGATTCTTTATTGAGATGATGCATTTTAAGAATATCATTACATCAAGTATTTATTTTAAAATGTTGATGTCTAGCTTAATTACAAGAAAAGTTCTTGTTAAGGTATGGTATTTATGATAATACAAGTATCTGTTGCTACATATGATTTTTTATGACTTTGAGTGATAAATAATAAGTGAAACTTATCAATAATCTATTTTGATAGCCTAAATAAATTTTATGTAAACTAAAACCATTGTTTAGTAAACATCAGGGCTGATGCTCTAAAAATTATTTGTATATCACATGCACTATTTTCTTGTTGGGTAATCAGTTCAACTCCGATGCTGGTAGATCATATCGACTAGAAGGTTTGGCACCTCAATGTTAGTTCTTTGCCACCTGGGGCTGTCTTTCTTGCAGGAGGTCAAAAAACACAGTCTTAATTAATCAAAGTCCGAGTTCAATATAAATAGATCTTTTAAGGAAAAGGAATGAATATTATAAAATATGGATAGAATCATATTTGCTTTGTCAACTAATGGATGAGAAATCATAGAGTAATTTTTGTTTCTCTTGTGAGACCAATTTCAAAAACAATATTTTTGATATATTACACTTATGATCATTAACGTATTTTAAAAGTATGATTTTGTGTTGCTAACTTGGAAAGTCTATAAAAATGTCATGATTCATAATTTGACTTAACAATGCTGACTAGAAAAATAGTTTTTATCATGATGGATGAAAATTTATAAAGGAGAAAGTTTTTTTATTAATCACATTCTTGAACTTCGTCGTTCTGGTGTACCTATTGTGTTATAAGTGATACAATGAAGAATACGAATAAATTATTTTAAATCACATGTGAGAATAATAGAATATGAAATAAAACCTAGGTATCTACAATGACATACTTTACGTAATGAAGATATTAAGATACTACAATTCACGTGGCCATTGTTGTTACTATTAACTTTAGCTATCTACACTCGATGTATGCTAGTTGCACATAGTCTTTGTTAAGCAAATCTTGTTTTAGACTTTTAATTCGACCCAGATAGATTTTCTTGGACCCCAAGTATTGTCTATTATAGAAAGATATGTCACCTAGCATTGTGTATGGCTTTATTACTCATATCTATCAATAAAAGTTGTCTTTTCTCCTCGTGGACATAAGCAATAGGCCGACCCATATTATATCTTGTGTCTGTATTCTTTGCACAATCTTGTTCATGCGTTGATGAATCTTCTAACAATTGGTGTTAGAACTTTTGGTAGAGGATATTTGATATCATAAAGTTTGCTTTTGTGAATTTCAATAATTTTTTGAATTTTAGGTTATGGAAAAGACATGTCAATGATCTCTTTGTGTAATAAGGGATGATCATTGGGCTCTCGAAGAAAAAATCTAAGAATATGGAGGATCAAGAGTGAAAGTCGATGGGTTCCAAGACAGTTTTATATGATATATCATGTGATGGATGAAGAGTCACCAACTGATATGAAGGAAATTGGATGTAAGGTATATTTTTAAGTTTTTTTAGGGGAAAGTACACATAAGTACCCTGTGGTTTACCTGTTTCTAAAAAAAGACCGTGTAGTTTTTTTCTTCCAAATTTAGTACATGTGGTTTCATTTCGGGGACAACTTTAGTCCCATGCAGCATTTTTGGGTGACCGGTCACCTATCCTTGTCACATCATTACCACGTCACCGACACATCATGGTATTCTTTTGGAAACAAGTAAACCTTAGGTACTTATGTATACTTTTCCCTAAATAGGTTTTCTTATACCCCAAGTATTATTTATTATATAAAGATATGTTACTTAGGGTTATGTATGACCTTATGACTCGTATCTATTAATAAAATTTCCTACTTTTCTCCATGAACGTAGTCATTAAGACGAACCATGTTATATCTTTGTGTCCGAGTTCTTTGCACAATCTTGTTTCTGTGTTGATAAATTGCATAACAAATTCATGAGGAAATATTTTGCTTTCCGTTAAGAATTAACTATTTTTTTAATAAAAATATTCTCACAAATAACCAATTGTATCAACAAGAACTTAATACTAATCCATTCTAGTTTCACTAATAAGTATTGATTTTCAATCATAAAAAAACACATCAATATTAAATTTTTGTAAGATTTTTTTGACACATCAATATTAAATTTTTGACACATCAATATCAAAAAGTATCACTACCGGTAACCAAAAATATCAAAACTCCTAAATTTTTTTTGTTTGATTCTGATTTTTGTACAAATACCCCAGACCAGACCAAAAACTGTTTCTCCTCATATTCTCAAATCGGACCAAACTATTTTTGAACTGATTTGATTTGGTCTAGTTTTTTTGGTCCAATTTGGTCCGGTTTAACGATTTTCTGTCTATTTGCTCACCCCTAATAGTGATCCAGTTGTACCTTGTAATAACATACTGACTTCTTGTTGAAGACAAACTCTAGCTTGTACATCTTCTCTTCCATAACCAGTGCTTCCTTCTAGACGAGAGTTGCCAAACACGTTCCAATTCTGCCCAATTAGGGTTATTGAACCTACAGATTTTACAGATTTTCGAGAGGTAGTCGAATCGAGGTCATAAATTTGGAAAACAATGCAGAATCGGGGGTGAGAGAGTGGAGAAGAAGAGGAAAAATGTTGGGATACGAGGAAGAAAATGGAGAAGGGAGTTTTCTCAGGAAGGAGAGAGCTGGTCTTTTTTTGCATTAAAAAAGAGTTTAAATTATTTTCTTAAAGACAAGAGTATTTTAGTAATCTCACGTCCAAGTTTGCCGTAGATAACAACCGATTTCGATGACAGGGGTTAAATGATACCCTTTCCACAAATTTGAAGGGCTAAATATGAAGTAAAAGAAGTAGAAGGGTTGAATCGCTAATTTCCGCAAACACGAGGGGTTGAGGGTAATTATTCTTTTTTTACATTTTGAAATTTTTATGTGTTCCAAACCTCAATTGCACAACTAAGTTAGAACCAAATGTGAGGTGCTTTGAAAAAAAAAATTAGATATCGACTGTGAGATGACTTCGTCTTAGCAGAATTTTCTTGGTGTGTGTCATTGCACCTCCATAACCGCAGCTTTAAGTGTTCTCTACAAAGCCTATTTCGAAGCATTTTCAGAAATGGAATCAGTCATGTGATGATGAACACCATTGTGATTGCATCTCAGAGAAATTTCCAGGGCCTTTTGGGTCTTCTGATCCCAAAACCACAGCCTTCTATGATTTGGCATTAGGCGTCAAAGAATCGAACTGCATATGATATAAAACCTTCAAATGTTCACCACTCAAACCTAATTCTGCATAGGAAGTAATGAACAAATCTAAAAATATCTAATGTGAGTGGTAGTGGCAAACTAATGCGTTTGTAGTCCAACGGTTAGGATAATTGCCTTCCAAGCAATAGACCCGGGTTCGACTCCCGGCAGACGCACCTTTTATTTTTTGGTTGGGCTTACCAAACTCGGCCACAAAGCAAAAAATATGGCCCATCACCAAATAGATTCTCTTTTCCATCCACTCGGAAGGAAAATTGGTGATTTGGATCTACTTTTTTTTTTTTAATTGTTAATCATGGTCCAAAACTCCAAGCTCAGCATTATTAAAAACCAAATGAGCTAGCATAAAGGATAAAGGAAATCCAAATCTAAATTCCATTTCCAATTCCAGTCCCATCAGACGTAGAATGTGTATATTGGGCGCCTTTTCCAGAATTATAATTCTTTCATTTATCTTGGACGAGCATGTATTTGGGTTGGATAAGTGTCCCAATTACGTGTGGAATATTGCTTAATCGTCGTGATTATCCTTTTTCTTTTTGAGTGAAAATGACTGAACTTCTTTAATCAAAAGCCATTACAAATCATTCGGTAGCTATTACATCATGATGCAACGCATCTATAATCGCTTCCGGAGGAGTAGCAAAGAAATGAACAATATCGCTAAAATCGCCTTGTAGCTTCGCAAGGATATGAGCTGGAGAATTGGCTTCGCGACGAACAAAGCAAAAGCGGATGTCCGGAAACATCGCAGCAGCGGCATGGCAATCCTCCACCAAAGTTGCTAGGTCACTTATATCCCGACGGTTGTGCTGTAGTGCAACGACTACAGGTTGGCAGTCAGACTCAATTATTACTTGGGAATAGGATAGGTCACCTACGAGTTCGATCCCAAGCAATATGCCATAAGCTTCCAGGAGGGTCGGGTGCTGGATGGATGAAATACGCCTGACGGCTGCCTGAATAAATCTTCCATGTTCGTCCCTTGCAAGTGCGCTCACCTGGCCATTACCGCTACTTGTTACCCCGGCGTCGGTCCAGGGGGGGCAACGTCCATCTATGATTCTGTGAGGAGATCGATGGAGCTTGACGAGCATTAGCTTCCACGTAGTCGTTATAGAAGCGGATGGCTTTGGTTACGATTCAGAGGTGATCATCCGGCCTCGGGTCCTCAAACACCTGCGTAGTTCTAAACTTCCAAATTCCCCATAATGTTGCTAGCAATTTTCCACATTCCTCTTTGCTTCTATTGGTGGTGTACTCCTGCCAAGCTAGAGCAAAGGATGGCACTTCTTTCAGAGGCTGGTCATACCCCAATGTAGCGAGCATTCTCTTCGTTGCTGGGCAAGTTATGAAAAGATGCTCGACAGTCTCAGGGAAGGAGTTGCATAGTGGGCAAATAACCTCTTCAATAATTCCCCTTTTCCTCAATTTTCTCTAACCGGTAAGTTGTTATCGAGAGTTCTCGAAAGAAAAGTGAGAAGCCTTGGGGGACCAATCATTTCCCACACCAAATTCCAGCCTTCTTGGTCAATGATACGAGGTCCAGCAAGCTCCGAGGAGTCCCACCAGTGGGAGAAGTCTTGTCTATATCCTGTCTTGATGATGCCATTTGCTGGAAATTTCCAACGGATCGTATCTTTTGGTCTTCGAGGACTTAAACGGATCATCCTTATGAGGGCCCTATCATTCTCATCAAAGATTTGTTGCAACAGGATTTCGTTCTAGCTATGGGAGGCCGGACATAGAGTTCCGCGATGGCTTGGTATAGATCAGTCCCCGGAAATCGATATTTCGGGTGTCCCAACAGGGATTCCAGCAACCATGCATCCTCCCAAACTTTTATGAAGATTCCTGTGCTAACACGCCATTCCAAACCTTTTTTCAGTAGGTTAAGCCCAAACAGAATTCCCCTCCATACGTGACTAGGATTGTGACCCAATTCTGCTTCCAAGATGGTTTTTCTAGGGTAATACCTCGCTTGTAGGATCCGGGTAGTCAATAAATCTGGCTCACTTATTAATCTCCAAGCTTGCTTGGCAAGCATTGCGTTATTGAAGCACTTTAGTTTACGGAATCCCATTCCCCCGTCTCTCTTAGATTGGCACAGCTTGGACCAACTTCGCCAATGCAGCTTCCTATCTCCTTCATTGCTTCCCCAATAAACACCACATAACTGTTCACCCAAAAAAATAAACACCACATAACTTTTTTTTAAGTCTATCACAAGTCTCATTGGGTATAATGAAGCACCTCATTATATACGTAGGTATGACTTGCAGCACGGACTTAATGAAGATTTTCCTCCCTGATCTTGATAGGAACCGCATTTTCCAATTGTCCAGTTTTGCTTCTTCGTGATCATCCTAATTTTTTTTTGGTGGAATGATCATCCTGACTTTACGTACATAGGTAGATTACATATATGTACCTTGCAATATATCCATCATCAAACGATAAACTTCTGCCCCCTGAGCATGTGTTTCATTCTTACATATGCTCCCACTTGCAATCTAGAAAAGACTTGTGACTTAATCATATTTTGTCGCTTTAAGTTTTCATATTTAATTTAAAACTTTTAAGTAATAGATAAAATATTTAGTTAAAATTTGTGTCATTTCGTTACAATAATAAAATTAGGATAAATTACATTTGGCCCCCTCTAGTTTGAACAAATAGACGATTTCCCCCTTGTATTTCGCAAACTGATTAAAAACTTCTCTTAATTTGGTAAAATTATACGATTTCCCCCCTCTTGCTGGAACCAGAGCAAATCTCTGGTGAAGAGGCACGGGAAATGACAAAAATGCCTTTAAACTAAAAAAAAAATCATATTCTTCCTTCTCTTCTTCCTCCTCTCTCCTCTTCCTTCTCCTTCTTCCTCCTCTCTTCTCTTCCTCTCTCTTTCCCTTCTTTTCTATTAATTTTTCGTCATCTTCTTCTTCCCTTATACAAACCAAATCCAAAAATAGAATTCCTAGAAACAAAACCCAGAAATAGCAAGATCAAAATCTTCTTCCTCTCTCGTCTTCATTCTTCCTCCCCCATCTTCAAAGATTATAACCATAGCATCAAAATCAAAAGTCCAACCGAAATGCAACAGCTCACGATTTGAGACCTAATTGCCAAACCCAATTGCCAAATGCAACAGCTCACGATTTGAAATAGCTCACGACAAGTTATCACAGGGTTAATATATGATGTAAATTAAATCCAAAACAAGCAAGTGTACACACTCAAACAAATGTACAGTCCAACCGAAATCCACTTCCAATACTCCCAGATCAAAGCAAATGTACACCTTCAATGAGATCCAGCAAGAAGATCCTCTGAGTTCCAAAAATCAAATCCAAAACCAGAGGGCGAACTTCTTGGGGAAACTCTAGCTAGGGCACTGACATAAATTGGGAATTGAAAACATCCCCCTTTCTTCCTAAGGTTTCTGAATTGGAGGAAAACATCAATCAGAAGGTGAACTTCCTGGGGAAACACCAAGCCAAGGAGAGCTGGTAGGGGAGCGAGGTCGTTGAAGAGGAAGTCCCTCAAGAACTGAGCAGCATAACCAAACATGACCTTTAGTGCATAGGCGGGTGTCCCTAGATTGGACCCATCAATGGCTTGGACCTCTCTAGCGACCATGCCTCTCCTCCGCCTCTATTCCCTCCCACTCTAACCCCCACCGACCATGCCAAGTTCTAGGATGATGTGGAAGACCTCCAGCAGGCGTCCCTCCTTACCGGCGCTAGCCTCGACCTCTACTACTCGCAAGAGGGACTCTGACTTGGAGGACAATGATGTACGTGAACCCCTCTTCTACGGACTTCACGATCTTGGAGGATGATGATGTGGCCGATTTTGAGACTACCGTGCAGAATTAGTTTGTCACCTATGAGGCAAATAAATTAGGGGATGATGTTCTCTTGGAGTGTGGGAGTGATGTCGTGGAATCGGGGTTCGCGACGTGAAGCCTGGTCGAGGATAAGAAGGGGGACGAAGACGTGTTCATATTTAGGGTTTTGGTTGCTTGTTAATCGACTTATAAACACTTTCATTTAGGGCTTTTGATTGCATGTTAATTGACCTATTGTGATTATTACATTGTTGTGCCCAGATTTGGTTTGGTTTGGTGTTATTGAATGTGCAATTTTGAAAATAGGTTGGTTCAGATCCAAATCATAAAGTAGTTAGATGTGTTTGGATTCAAATTAGGGAATGGAAATTTGTGATCAATGATAAAGAGTTTGATATGTACATCCCAATGCTTGAGAATGTTCCGAGGAGGAGAAAAGAGAAGGAGGAAGAGAGAAGAAGAAAAAGGAGGAAGGAAGAAGAAATACTTTTTGTTTTATTTTTAGTGTAAGAGTACTTTTGTCATTTTCCGTGCCTCCTCGCCGAAGATTTGCTCCGGTTCCGACAAGAGGGGACAAATCGTATAATTTTGCCAAATTAAGATGGGGTTTTAATTTGCGAAATATAAGGGAGAAATCTTCTATTTGTTTAAACTAGAGAGAGACATATGTAATTTACCCAAAAAATTAACATTTTTTTCAACCATAAAAGTTGTGCCTAGTGGATAAATGGATTCTAATCTATTATAAATATGTCTTATTCATATCTTTAGTCAATTTTTTATAAGTGGGAATTTTATTGTTTCATATAATATTTAAAAATCACTCGATGAGTTTTTGAAAAGTTGCTGCCAGCTCCTCAAAATCATGGCCCACTAAAATTCTTTGGAAAAATCGAGCCACAATATTCTTTCCATAACACTTTTATACATAATTTTGTACTAAAAAAGTCACCATGAAAAACAGCACACCACATCTAAAGTAGGTTAATTTTAGCGAATTTGAAACCCTTAAACGGTTAAACCTTATATTTCAGCCCATAAATGGGCCCACCTCAATACCGTTAATCAGTTATCCAATTCTTTTCCCGCATAGTCTAATGAATTTCTTGTTTTCTCATCCTCTGCTTTCTATCATTCCTATGCTCTAATCTATTTCTTATATTTTATCAACCACTTTTGGATTTTTTTTATGGTGTTACTATTCACCTAAAATTACAAAAACGGTGTCCCACTCTCAAAATTTCAGAAATGGTGTTTGGCAGGTTTTTTTTGGCCTATTGAACCAATAGACAGGTTTTTTACCCGTCTATTGGCATAGACGGATTTTTATCCCGTCAATACATAGACGGGTTTTTATAGATAAAGGCAAAATTTTCTTTTATCTATCGGACCAATAGACGGGTAAAAAAACCCATCTATTGGTTATTCAGACATCCTGGGTCCAGCAATCTGAATGAACCGCCGTGAAGGGCGCCCGGAGATTTCTTATCTACCAATAGACGGGAAAAATACCTGTCTATTAGTTACCCGACATCGTAATCTCAGACAACGATCCCAGAGCATCCGTGAGATTTCCTGATCTACCAGTAGACGGGTTTTTTTTCCGTCTAAACAATAGATGGGTTTTTTACCCGTATACTAGTCAAATTAATGACTATAAATACCAACGTCTCTCAGCTGAATTTCCTCACCAAAAACTCGAAAATTCACCAAAATCCGAGATTGCCGAGCGTCCGAAAATTCCATAGGAGCGAGGGAGTTGAAGCTTCAAGCGAAGGTAAAACTATGTCCATTTTGTTATTTTACATAATTAGTTATGAATTATTCGTAATCGTTATTATGAATTTCATAATAATTGTTGAATATTGTTGTTATATTAGTGATGATTGGTTGTTGATTCTGTAAATGTTTGATTGTAGCTGTTGTGAATTAGCTGTTGTGAATTAGTTGTTGATTATGTGAATTAGGATTTATATGCTAGTTATAACCGATATTTTTGTTGAGTAAGAATTGCATAATTGTTTATTGAATGGTGGATTATGATTTATATGCTAGTTATGACCGTTGATTGTTATGTATTACGTCTTATATGCGTGGAATGTTGTTATATTAGTGATAATTATCAGATAATTTTATCAGTCGTTGAACCGATGCTTGAAGTTTTATTTGAACACTTTTTCTATTAAATTTTTGATGTAGATCTACTATATTAGAATGTCTCGGAGAATTGTACGGATTGTACTAAAATACGACGGAGAAATTAAGAATAATAGGCAAACTGGTTTTGAGTATGAAGGAGGATTTGAAGTGAGATTGAAATTTCATGAAGATATGTTAACGTACGAGAGGTTTTGACGAAGAGTGGTTGAAAAAGTTTCATTTGCTGATAACAAAGAAATGAAATCTTTGATATTTAGATGTCCCGTAGCTACAGAAAAATTTCAACAGATTACTATCGAAGAAGATGAAGATGTTGCGCAGATGTTACAGTATATGGTAAACATTTATGGGGTAGAGACAAGTGAAATTTCCCTAGAGCTAATTATAGAGAAGAGCATAAGTGAAGCGTAGAGCCAAATTCCAGCAGAAGAAAGTGAGTCGAACGAAGAAGCTGATGTAAGGCTAGACCCATGTATGCCGTATGCAACCACGAATTTGGACTCAGATTATGATGGAGAAGAAGAGGATGTAGAAGAAGAACAAGATGAGGAGGAAGAAGAAGAGAATGGCGAGGAAAGTGAAGAAGAAGAAAGAGGAGGATTTCAGCTAGAACGTGAAGAAGAATCACGTTGGTATGTACAGTTACCCGGGATTGAGCATGATGAACAAGCATCTATGATAGTATATGCTGATCAATGGGGATATGAAAATTATTCCAGCAGTTGTTCAGGGCTTTTGAGGGAAGGCAGTATGTGGAATACCAAAAAAGATGCTGTGTGGGATATTAAGGCTTACGCTATGCAGGAGGGTCGAGAGTACGTCGTTAAAGAAACAAGGCCCAATACTTATATAGTTGAATGTAAGAAAAAAGTCAAGGATCAGTGCAACTGGAAGATGCGTGTATCACAGGATGGAAGAGATGAGCTGTTTGGTTATTGGAAAATTGTGAAACACATCCACCCTCATACATGTGGTCGCCTTTGTAATACACTCGATCATTGACAACTTTCATTGCAGTATATAACAGAGATGATTACAATAAGAGTATCAGGCGAATCAAACGTTTCTATCAAGTCTTTGTGGCATAAGCTACATGGTCGCTTAAATTATATGCCATCATATGGAAAGACTTGGTGGGCAAGAGATAAGGCGTTCAAGCTATTATGGGGAGGTTGGAAGAATCTTACACTCTGCTACTCCAGTGGTTTGCAGCATGTCAAGCAAGTAACCCTGGAACTGTGTTTCAATGGGAATTTTACCATGGACAACCCGGTGTAGACCATTACACTGAACCATTTCCACCTGGAGTAAAGATGTTTGTCGACTTTTCTAGGCTTTCAAGCCTTGCATTGAAGCTTTCAAGCATTGCATGCCTCTTAAGGAGATTGATGACACATTCTTGATTGGAAAATACCGGCATACCTTATTGATCGCTAATGCTATTGATGATAATACTACCATAGTTCCGATAGCATTTACTATCGTCGAAGGAGAGAACACTGATAGTTGGCCATGGTTTATGGAATAAGTCAGGTTGCACATTGCCAAAGATAGACGAGGATTATGTGTTGTCTCTGATCGACACCCGGGTATAATAAAAGCAATGACAGATGCACATGGATGGGGAACAAGGATGGATGTTGTTCATCGATATTGTTTGAGACATATTGCTAGCAATCTCAATGAAAAGTTTAACAACCCTACAATGAAAAATGTGATGAAGATAGCATTTATTAACAATTTTTTTCGAAAAGACCTTTTAGGGTTAAAGTTAGTTGATTATCCAAGCTAATGTCATATCAAATATACTATGCAGGAATACAAGCCCAACCGAAGAAGTTATATGCTTTTTTAAGTCAAGTTTACCAGGTTGATCAAGAGGTCTATGAGTGGATGATTGAGGCTGAACCTGATAAATGGAGTTTAGCTCTTGATGGCAGACGTCGATAGGGTAACATGATGACAAATATTGGCAAGTGCGCCAACAAAGTTTTCAAAAGAGCACGACGACTTCCGGTGACCGCATTGGTGGCACAGATTTATGCACAACTTACTAAATATTTTCAGAAGAGAGCCTGGTGAGGTAATATTGTGGTGTAAGCTCCGTGCCAAGTTGGAAAAATGGGAGAAGAAAGCTGAAGGGCATAGGGTCTCAATTTTTAATGCTCAAACAAGTGATTTTTCCGTAATGACCAGACCATCACGACGCATAGGAAAAGGTGCAAAAGTACATCGGGTGCGTCTGGATAGAAAGATATGCCAATGTGGCAAATTCCAAGCATTTCATTATCTGTGTTCACATGCAATGGCTTATTGTGTCAAGATGGGCATCCCAGACTACAAGGTATACGTCGACCCTTACTATCGCCTGGAGAACACACAGTTGTGTTATCAGTATTTATTTGTCCCGCTCGGCAATTTTGCATACTGAGTACCACCAGAAGATCAAACAGTAATAAAGCTTATTCCCGATGAATGAACGCTACGAGATAGAGGTTGACCAAAGCACCGAATACAAAATGAGATGGACTTAGCAGCTTCGTGCATCAAATGTACTATATGCGGTGGTAGGGACATGTAAAGGTGAATTGTACAGACATCGTTGCTGTTGCATAATTTAGAGCAGCCAAAGCAGCCAGAGCAGCTGCAAGGGCCATAGCAAAGGCCACAGCTAGGGCAGCCACTAGGGCAGCAGACACACCTGGTACTAGTACACATCATGGTCACTGAGTGTTCTGGTATGTTTGTGATGTAGCATTATTACCTTATGGGTGTTTGAAACACAAATACTTATGTCACATCTGTGTTGATGCTTACGCATTTGTTTGATATTGTTTTTTTCAATTGTTCAGACATGAGTAGGCATGGCAAGGCTTCCGTAGGATCTGACGATGAAGGAATAAACGAGTTTGTATACCATTCACCACCTCCTGTCATCCACCTACCAAGAAAACCCATGCAGGAGTTGTATGACTCAAAGTTTGGTAGTATCTTCAGACGGCTTACAAAACCACCCCCATGTTATGTTGACCCAGCAGTGAAGGCCAAAGCTGAGAAAGCCAAGGCCAAAGTTGAGGCAAAAGAAAAAGCGAAGAAGAAGGCTTTGAAAGAATTATTTGGCGAGCCTGATGCATGGATGCATTCCAAGACATATCTTCGTCAGGAAGGTATGTATTCATAGTTAATTCACAAAAAGTAAGATACAATATTAATATGCATATATGTTCTTACACAGGGATGACAGAGAAGACATGATTATTTCTCGGGACTTCACTTTATAAATTCAAGCGCACCCAACATGATTGTATCATCACAGATGTAATGTCAATAACAGTTGTTGTACTTACTTTTGTTATTACGTCTTGCTATTAAATTATTTAATAATTTTCTCAGATGATGGTTGTGCTTGTTCTGAGTATGCATCCCTATTTTGCAGATTTTAAGGTATATACTATGACCTTTATTGCTTAAAATAGACTTGAACAGCCAGACAAAATTGTAAGCATTTATTGTGCTTGTTGTATAGGATAATTCAGATGACTGTCAGAGTATGCGAAAGATGTTTGATAGTTATTACGTTGCAGACTTTAACGTTAATGTCAACATTTTCCTAATATTGTGGATGTCGTATAGGATGAATCAGATGAGTGTCATGGTTATATAGATGATAAAACGGGGACCATACACGCGGGGTGTGTTCTTCTTCTTCTTAATATAAGCTTATATTTAAACATTTGCTGCACTTTTCATATTATCGTTCGAGTGTGAACTACCTTATCCTGACAAATCTAAATTTTTAGGTGAAGGTCGAGTAGAAGTGCGGGTATATGAATGATCTTCAAGTTCGAAAAGAAAATGTTTTCAAGGTCTTTCTGATGAAAGAAGAAGAAAGCTCTGGATCAACTAGGCGTTAGATGTAGTCGATTGTGCCCATGTGTTTTTTTCTTTTGCTCGATTTGTTAAAAGAACTGCCCTGACTTCTTGTTGTATGCGAATTATCGTGACTTCGATGTTACAAAAGTAATAATATTCATAATTCATAAAAGCAAGTACATCCGATCAAATCATTCAAAATATTACAATTAATTACTCCTACTTTTCCTTTGGAGATTGATCATTCTTCTCGGCCCCCTTAAACATAAAGCACCATTTGTTTACGACGTGTGATCTGGTGGTGCACTCCCTAGCTGCCTCCTTTGCTCCACGTGGTGGCTGAACATGTCGTGTTTGCACCACATCTCGTGGTGGGTTAGCCTTCTCTGCGATGATTGACCACTGCAGTCTTCCCACTGCATGGGTCGTACTTCGTCCTCTTGTACGATTTGACCCATCGGAATCCTAGTTCACTTGCTAAAGAGGTTTGCGCATCACCTCATCATAGGAACTCTCTCTGCAGCTGGTATGTTGTATACCATACTCGGCGGTAGTGGTAGAGGTGGTTGAGAGCTCGGTATGTCTGTATACCGGTAATCCTCCCCAACAAACCTCAATGCGGTCTCTGACAATGACATGACCTGTGGATCATGCTGCGTACGGTGCCATATATACTCTACGGCGTCAGCCTACATCAAGCAAAGGATTACAAGAATGTTAATAACGTATATAGAAATAATTACAAAATTTGATAGAAACAATAAGTTTTGTACTCATGTTTCTGTGGAACATGGCTCTAGCATGACTGATGAAGCGCCTAGTGTGGCACCTGTACCAATCCATGTACCCAACATGGTAGTGGACATTCAGACGATCTGTCGGTAGTCCTGGAGGCAAACGTAACTATGTCACATGTCCCTCTAAATACTAACATGGGATGGGAAAACTTCGTCCCACTTCGTGCTAGCTTGACCTCGCCCACCCTTCACTGCACTATGCATCCCTTCATATGGCTCAGGAGGTCGCAGAATACCCTAGATATATCCAAACTGTCTGAGCACCCGATGAGGGTAATGCCACTTAACAGCATAAAAACTAATCAGTGGCACTCTCACTAGCCACAAATGCCGATCTTGATGACATCTGGCCGACAATCTAGCTATAACGTCATTAGTATACAACAGCTAGACCACCTATAATATTCAATATGATACATCATTATTTGAATTAATTAAACACTAAAACTAGTATTTAATATGCAGCAAAGAGAAGATTTTATTACTTACGTCGTCGTCTCGCATCTAATCCAACTTGCGCCAATACACCAATACGCTCAAACACTTCTTTGAGATGCGTCAATTTATCGCTCCAGTCCACCTGTAAAAATACATACAGACATTAAACATATTGTGATTAAAAAAATAACAACATATTAACAAGTGTTTAATGAAGAATTAATAAATACCTGATACCCAAAGACTGCCCATATTCTTACTCCACTGGGTTTTTTATAGCAACCCAAAGTAGAACAATCCTC
This sequence comes from Hypericum perforatum, assembly GCA_012979155.1. NCBI lineage: Eukaryota > Viridiplantae > Streptophyta > Magnoliopsida > Malpighiales > Hypericaceae > Hypericum > Hypericum perforatum. Next base: position 163,750 of record SOPF01028143.1, read on the forward strand.
TCAGCAGCCCGTATACAAAGTAGTGCAAGATCGCCGGATATCAAAAAATCTCCACGGTCCGTGGCCCTGTATAGCTGGTAGTACAGATGCGCTAGACAAGCACTCCCTAGTTGTATGTGGATATTGCATCCACATCCACTAACATTGGTAGCCAGCACAAACTGACTCTCGCCTTAGTTGTCTCCGGAAATAAAATGCAGCCAATTAGGTGCATTATGCTAGCTCGTACAAACTGACGCACTATCTCATTATCAGCATCATCCGGTAGCTCCGCAAGGTCGTATAAGTCCTCGAACCACTTAAGGACAATGGCATTCCTAAACGTACAACCCGCTGTCAACTTCGGGTTCCTCCCAAAGCACTGTAGACACAACTCTGTCCAATCATGCGGTGACTGCTACCCCGTCAATGGGATGCCATCTATAGGAAGACCATATAGTATGGCAACGTCCTGCAGTGTGATGGTCGTCTCTCCCATCGGCATGTGGAACGTATGTGTCTCTGGTTGCCACCGCTCTACCAGAGCTGTAATAATGGCCGGCTCAATCGCAATGTGGCCGATACGCCAGACGTCCCAAAAATCGGCTACCTGCATGTACCCAATGAAGGCTGGGTGCTGCACTGGCTTCTACTTCCATCTCCGTCGATAGATCTTAAAGATCGCGTCCACATCAAACTGCTCACCGCTACCAGGTCTCTCCGCATTCCATATCGCTTGTGACCGATGGACTTCCTGGAGCTTCAACAACGTCCCATCAATAGGACCTCCATCACCGAACTTATCTCCGTCAGGCTGCTGCGACATGTTTGTAATAAATTTATTTAACGTCAAATTCAAAATAATAACTTACATAATAATATACGTAATAAAAAATAATAATTCACATATATTCAAAATAATAACTCACATAATAATATATGTAATAAAAAATAATAATTCACGTAAATTCAAAATAATTACTCATATAATAATATACGTAATAAAAAATAATAATTCACATAAATTCAAAATAATTACTCACTTAAAAACAATTACACATGATATATCACCTAAACAAATTAAACAATTTTACAATCTAACGATTGACTAAATTCTAAATTCTCTTCACTTTAATCAACAAAAATCTCAATTATCAATTCAATTAACAAAATTTATATCTTTCATCATTTTATTTAACAAAAATTACAATTTAATCAATAGATCATCAAAAATCCCCATTATCAAATTAATCAACGAAATTTCAATGTAATCAACAAAATTCTAAAATTTTATCACTTTAATCATCGCAAATCCCAATTATCAAATTAATCAACAAAATTCCAATTTAATCAACAAAATTCCAAAATTTTATCACTTTAATAATCAAAAATCTCAATTATCAAATTAATCAACAAAATTTCAAAATTATCATCACATTAATCAACCAAAATACCAATTATCAATTTAATCAAAAACATTCTAATTTAATCAACAAAATTCCAATGTAATCAACCAAATTCCAAATTTTTAACACATTATTCAACAAAAATTCAAATAATCAATTTAATCAACAAACACCAATATTTTCATCATTTTAATCATCAAAAATCACAATTATCAATTTACTCAACAAAATTCAAGATTATCATCACTTTAATCAACCAAATTTTCCAATCATCACTTTATTTCCTTAAATTCCAATTATTAACATTATAATTTATATAAACTAAATACATTTAACAATTAATTTAATAAATTACCTAAAATCCGAGGAGGAGGGGGGAGGGTCGCGGAGGAGTAGGGCCGTGGAGGGGGAAGGCCGCCGATGGGGTCAGTCGCCGGAGGGGGAGGAGGCAGCCGAGTTGTACTGGCCGCGGAGGAGAGCGAGCCGCGCAGAGGGGAGGAGAGCGAGCCGCGCAGAGGGGGAGGAGAACGAGCCGCGCGAAGGGGGAGGAGAGCGAGCCGCGCGGAGGGGGAGGAGAGCAAGCCGCGGCCGGAGAAGGCTCGTGGCGGAGGCCGTAGAGGAGAGAGGAGAGCCGGAGGGGGAGAGAGGAGAGCGGGAGGGGGAGAGAGGACGGCGCGAAGAATGTTTTGATTTCGGGTGGGGGCGATGTTTTTAAAATGTCTATCAAACCAATAGACGGGTTTTTTTCCTGTTTATTGGTCCGATAGACGAAAAACAAATTTGCCTTTATCTAAAGACGGTTAAAAAACCCGTCTATGTATTGACGGGATAAAAAACCCTTTATCTATAGACCATTTCTGAAATTTTGAGGGTGGGACACCGTTTTTGTAATTTTAGGTGAATAGTAACACCATAAAAAAAAATCCCCACTTTTCACCTAACCAAAACTTAATTTTCGTGATCGATCTTGGAACTACCAATTTGGCATGTCCTATTTTCTATCATGTTGTTCAATTGTTTATTTCATCTCCAACAAGATGTCAGATTCGGTTGCAGCACGAAAGTTACACTGACTTATTCAGACATATTTTTGTTCTTTATTATCTGTTTAATGCGATGATCTGTCAAAACAAGTGAGTTCTTGATTCCGGCGGACCTGAGAATGACAGATACTTGGGTCAACAATGAATGGAGCTGAAAACAATTATTTCTCACAAATTCCAATCTTCAAGTACACTCTAATTATTACCTTTATGAGGACGAAACACTCTTTTTACTTGGAGGCCGACCAAAGTGATTCTAATTCCATTATCCACTCCCTCATGGTTCCGATGCTCTATATGCACTCTAATATACTTTTCCAATGGTCAATATACTTTGGAAAATGAGCGATGGTCGTGCAGGAAAATTCCATTGCAGAGATAAAATATTAGTTCCGCTCGAGTGTCAATTTGCCAGCCATTCAACAACAAAAAGGCTTTTGAAACAACAGATTTACATGGTTTTACAAACTTTTTTTGAGCTTCATGGCATATAATTAAGATAAACTAATCTTGACTTTTTTTGAATGGTGGTTGTTGGACTAGGGCCCAATCTGCAATCATTATTGTGACCTATTAGGCCCAATCTGTAAAGGATTGAGGCAATCATCGGGCCAGTCCGAAGTTGCATTAGTTGTCATGTTAGTGCGACGTGGCGCGAACGTCATTTCTGATGTAAGCGCATGCGTCAGCCCTAATGTGGCACTAACGCAGTTGCAGATAAAACTAGCGGTACCACGTGGTAGCACGTCAGGCTGCCACATGACAGACATGCGCGTCTGACATGCCACGTGGATGACACGTGGCATAACATGAAATAGACATGCGTGTCCACCTGCCACGTGGCGCCGCATCAGCGGCTGGATTTCCCTATAAAAGGTGAAATTTGGCTGAACTAGATTGCAAATTGTCCACCCAAGATATTCACTTATAGAAGAAAATTACGGATTAGTTCCAAATTTTTTCACATATTTTGATTTAAGGAAAGTTCGTGAAAATCAAGTTTTGAATCTGATATATTGTGATTGTGACTCGACCAACACTTTAAGAATGTAAGTGTTATTTAATTAATGAATTAGTTTGTTAAGTAAATAGGTTTAACAAGTAAATACTCATTAATTATGTGTCAAAAACTAACAATTAATATAAGAGCATGGTTGAAACCATGTTTTGATAGTAATATGATATTTTAAATCAAATAATTATGTGTTATTTTAACTTAAAAATCATATTAATTATGATTTTATTAAAAATTGCAATTTTGTTGTACTTTATTGTAATTTAATTTAAAGCTATGGGATTAAATTGAAATTTGTCCAAACACATGGACATAATTTGCAAACCCACAAAACCATAAGGTACCAATAAAAAATTTGCATATCAACGTGGCACATGCGTGTAATGGACTTCTGTGCAATTTTGGAAAACCTTCAGGAATGAACTAAAATTTGCTATTCTAGTTCAATCCCAGGGAATCCTAATCGAGCTATTTTCCCTTGAATCCCTCCCTTTTAAAATTTGGCCAAATCTGACTATTTCACAACCTATCACAACCTATACTCGATCGGCAATTGAGCGGCGATGAATCCTCAACAACATGTCATTGAGTTTTGGTCGGATTTCTTCAATCAAAGTTCAATTTTGATGAGTTGAAGATCAAAAGTGACGAAAGGGAGAAAATGATGGTGAAGGCGAACGAGGGCACGACAACCCAGTCAAACCTGACTAGAGGTAGTCATAGGCTCATCGTCGTTCGTCTGTCGTCGTAGGAGGAGGCGCAACATTTTTTCTCCTTAGATTTGAGGAGAGAGAGAAAGGAAGAGAGAGAATGTTACACGGAAATTTAAGAGGGGCAAAATTGTAATTTCACATTTTTTTCATAAAAAATTTATACTCTTGTGTGATTTGAATAAAAAAAGGTCTAATTGGCCTGGTGTTCGTTCGATTCATCTTGAGTTTTTGATTTATTTTGAATTAGGTAAAGAGAAATTCAAAATTGAAAAGGGATATTTTAGATTTGATTGAATAAATTAGTTTTATTCAATTAAAATTAAAATTAGAGACTAAAAATTTCATTTTTTTAAATTAAGTCTATTAAAAATATAATTAATTTTTATAAACCTAAATATATTTACGAATAAGTTCCAAAATATGTTAAACATAACTAGAATCACACAATTTGGCTCATGTTCATCAAAAGATTGAAAAATGTGTTTTCCAATCTTATTTTGGGAGAATATGTAATTTAACCCAAAATTATTTTGCAATTGTTACTAAATATGATGATTAATGGGGTAAGTACCTTCACTTTAGTGCAACTGAACTTCGACAAAGCGTACTGAAAAAAATTCTGCCACTATGAGTGCATGAAGACAACATGTACGTCATAGTTAAGCATATTGAGGCTATGTATCGTGAGAGGCAAGATAACATCTGGGTAGGGGCTTAGAACTATGGAGAGGATTGGCCATTTATTTTTCAGGACCTCCTAACCACGACGAAGATCAAAGAAGATATGTATGTCTTCTCTGACCAAGAAATATATACCAATAAAGCTACTCTTTTTAGGTTGATTAAAGACCTCGAGTAGAAGGGTCTCCATAGGAAGACAATTCTCCCTCCTGTATTAAAGCTATAAAGTGGCCTGATGTTAAACTGTTATCCAAAAAATAAATACTTTTATAGTTTTCCTTCACCCTTGATTATTTGGATCTTGGAGACAATCCTGGTTCTTGTGATGAACTTGGGTACTTCAACCGAGTCATGATCACAAGTAGTACCCTCTGGATCAAATCTTGAATTAGATCCATAAATGGATCTAAATTCTCCCACTAGTTTACCAGGACACCCAATCCAAGTGTGATTAGTGGTTATGTTTAAGTATTCCCATGTACATATGCTGTTATTGGGGGAATTTTGTACTATAGGTTGTGACTTTATCTGAGTTTTTTTGGACACGTGAGTATAAAACTTAAAATGTACAAATGCAGGTGTCCTAATTTGATTGAATAAATGTGATTGTTTAATCATTTCCATTTGAATTTACTATCAATGAACTTTAAATGATCAAATTTAGAGATTCATTCTTAAATGGCGAGGGGAAGCATGCTCGACCACTTCGATAATAAGATTAATTAAAGACTTTGTATTTTTAAAAGTTATGAGTGTTTAGTAAATTGACTCATATTGCTAATTTAAATTTTTAATGTGTTCTTATATTAAAAATTTTCTATAGAGATGTCAGTCACCTCTAGGACTATCATAGCATAATTAAACCATGAATTGAAACTCAACGGTGACAATTATCACAACTAAAGCATGAAAATTCATTATATGCTCGAAGAACAAGAACTTCTCAAACATATATATATGATTATGATTGAGCCTAAAGAAGGTTCCACTGCTCAACATAGGCATGATAAGGAAGCCTATATTACATGGAAGCAAAAGAACTCTATTGCTCGAATAATATTGTTGAGTTTGATGATGGATGATGTCATCCGACAATTTCATGTATATGATAATTCAAAATAGTTGTGGTATGCTCTCTAACAAAAGTTCGGAAAGCTTTCAGTGTCAAAGCTTTGTGCTTTAACTATATGATTTGATACCTTTGAAAAGTGTCCAGAAGTTTCTATGAGGAAATATTTGAGAATGATGTCAAATATGATTAGTGAACTAGGTGAGGCTAGTCACATTCTAAGTAATGAGCAACATAATCATGCTATCATCCGTTCCTTACTAGTAAGTTGGGAATAAATGAAGATAAACCTTACTCTTTCTGATAATTTGATAACATTTCATGATCTTGTTAGACACCCTGAGCTAGAGGAAGATCACCTCTTAGCTATGCAATCCTACTCTAAAGCTAATATGATTAGTTTAAATAGCTCTGGTGGGAAGAAAAAAGAAGGGTAAAAGAAAGAGTAAGGGTTCTAAACCTCCAAAGGAAGAACACCCAGAAGTCAAGGTAGATGGCTCAAAATCTAAAAAATAGTTAAACATTTCAAAAGTAAAATGATGTAATTGTCAAAAGAAGGAACATTTTGCAAAAGATTGCAAAATGTTGTGATCTCGGCATGAGAAACACAATTATACGGATCTATTATTGCCTAGGATGGAGTAGACTTTCAACCCACAAACTGAGCTAGCAAGAACCTTGGCAAAAAAGCCTCAACCCGAGCTAAGGACAATCTAAAAACCTCAAGTCAAGGTCGAATCACGCCATAAACAAGGATGGAAGTCTTGTTTGATAAGTGAAAATAAAGTTCAAGCTAAACGATACACAAGCTTAGGCAAGAACAAGAAGAGTTATCAAAACTCACAAAGTCAAAAGACTTAATACTCAATTGTATTCTGAATGTATTGGATGTAAAGTTGGTTGAAGTTTTTATTGCATAAGAACCCTTTATATAGGCTCCAAACGTCTCAAATATTCCTAAACAAACTAACTCCAAAAAAAGAGCTTACAATCTAACTAAATTATACTTAATCCTAAATAGGTGAATTCTGGTCAGATTGTAATCTACTAAACAAGAAGTAATCTAAGCATATAATACCTAGTAGATTCACGTCCTAAACAAGCCATAGGTTGCTGGAATATAATTTCCTAAACAAAACTATTGACTTTACTAAATAGCTTAAGTAGAATCTGAGAAAGTTCCATGCTTCCAAAATAGGTTGATGCACGTCCAGAGTAGGTTGATGCATGTCCAAAAAGGTTGATGCACGTCTAATAGGCTGAACTTCACACATGCATGCTTCCAGAAGATTGCGTGCATTATAGGCTTCCAGATTAGCTTCAAACTCCCTAAAACAAAATCTGAGAGCAAATAACTTTCTAAATAGCTTCAAGAACATGCATGGGCTTTAAATGGACTTCTTGGACTTGCACGAACTTGCATTAATCCATTAAAGTCAGATCAAAACATCTGGCTCATCAGATTCATATCCTTGTATACACCATGCATTCTTGGATGAATAATATTTCTAGAAAAAGGGTTAATCTTTGAACGTCACGGCTGCACTTGATATCTTCCACTCCAATTGAATAAATATTTTAAGCATAAAAAGAACGAAGAAATCTCCAATTTGAAACACAAGAACCTGCTTGTTTTTACAAGCCTTTCATTGAACTTCAAATTATTCCATAAGTTGAGCAATGTTGAGCCTCCAACATAATCATACGTATCTACTCCTAAGAAGTCAATATGTTCAACATGATCAACAATAAAATCTGGAGACATGTAAGATATAGGCTGAATCTCTTCCTTGTCATTAGCAATAACAAGTTCTTCATGTTCACCAACAATAGTAATCATGTGCTTCCTCATATGAGCAACTTCCACAACTTTTGATTCGTCGAACAAATTTCTCAAGTAAAGAAGTGACATGTCGTGCTCATGAAAACACTCTCCATCAAATAAATAAATGGAAAATTCTCCAAACTCCTCCCATGTCAAAACATCTTCAATAATCTAATCAGAATAACATACCTTCTCCTCAGTTTTGCACTTAGCTTGAAAGATGTTCTTATGTCGTGCTTCATCAACTTTCTTAAAATGCAAGTAAATTTTCCCGATCAGCAACTTAATTTCCTCCTAATTATCTTCATTGTCCATTCTCTTTGCTTCCTCTTTTGCTTTATTTCCTCTTTGCTTCTTCTCTTCCTCTTTGTTTCGTTTCCTCTTTTCTCTCTTCCTTTTTTTGTCACGTTTTTCTCTTTTCTCTTTTTTTCTTTTTTTTTGATCAGAATACACAACCTAGAACAACTAAGTCACGAATCTGATTGAAAAACAAAAATGAATTCAAACTAAAAATGAACTGAGTACTAAACTAACAAAATGAAAAGGTAAAGATAGATAAACCCAAAACTACAAGCCATTGCTTTGATACCAACTTATGTGATCTCGGCAGGAGAAACACAATTATACGGATCTATTATTGCCTAGGATGGAGTAGACTTTCAACCCACAAACTGAGCTAGCAAGAACTTTGGCAAAAGAGCCTCAACCCGAGCTAAGGCCAATCTAAAAACCTCAAGTCAAGGTTGAATCATGCCACAAACAAGGATGGAAGTCTTGTTTGATAAGAGAAAATAAAGTTCAAGCTAAATGACACACAAGCTTAGGCAAGAACAAGAAGAGTTATCAAAACTCACAAAGTCAAAAGACTTAATACTCAATTATATTCTGAATGTATTGGATGTAAAGTTGGTTGAAATTTTTACTGCATAAGAACCCTTTATATAGGCTCCAAAAGTCTCAAATATTCCTAAACAAACTAACTCCTAAAAAGGAGCTTGCAATCTGATTAAATTATACTTAATCCTAAATAGGTGAATTCTGGTTAGATTGTAATCTACTAAACAAGAAGTAATCTAAGCATATAATACGTAGTAGATATAAGTAGATTCATGTCCTAAACAAGCCATAGGTTGCTGAAATATAATTTTTTAAACAAAACTAATGACTTTACTAAATAGCTTAAGTAGAATCTGAGAAAGTTCCATGCTTCCAAAATAGGTTGATGCACGTCCAGAGTAGGTTGATGCATGTCCAAAAAGGTTGATGCACGTCCAATAGGCTGAACTTCACACATGCATGCTTCTAGAAGATTGCGTGCATTATAGGCTTCCAGATTAGCTTCAAACTCCCCAAAAGCAAAATCTGAGAGCAAATAACTTCCTAAATATCTTCAAGAACGTGCACGGGCTTTGAATGGACTTCTTGGACTTGCACGAATTTGCATTAATCCATTAAAGTCAGATCAAAACATTTGGCTCATCAGATTCATATCCTTGTATACACCATGCATTCTTGGATGAACAATATTTCTGGAAAAAGGGTTAATCTTTGAACATCGCGGCTGCACTTGATATCTTCAAATTATTCCACAAGTTGAGCAATGTTGAGCCTCCAACATAATCATACGTATCTACTCCTAAGAAGTCAATATGTTCAACATGATCAACAATAAAATCTGGAGACATGTAAGATATAGGCTGAACCTCTTCCTTGTCATTAGCAACAAGTTCTTCATGTTCACCAATAATAGTAATCATGTGCTTCCTCATATGAGCAACTTCCATAACTTCTGATTCATCGAATAAATCTCTCAAGTAAAGAAGTGACATGTCATTCTCATGAAAACACTCTCCATCAAATAAATAAATGGAAAATTCTCCAAACTCCTCCCATGTCAAAACATCTTCAACAATCTGATCAAAATAACATACATTCTCCTCAGTTTTGTACTTAGCTTGAAAGATGTTCTTATGTCGTGCTTCATCAACTTTCTTAAAATGCAAGTAAATTTTCTCGATTAGCAACTTAATTTCCTCCTAATTATCTTCATTGTCCATTCTCTTCGCTTCCTCTTTTGCTTTGTTTCCTCTTTGCTTCTTCTCTTCCTCTTTGTTTCGTTTCCTTTTTTCTCTCTTTCTTTTTTTTTGTCACGTTTTTCTCTTTTCTCTTTTTTTCTTTTTTTTTGATCAGAATACACAACCTAGAACAACTAAGTCACGAATCTGATTGAAAAACAAAAATGAATTCAAACTAAAAACGAACTGAGTACTAAACTAACAAAATGAGAAGGTAAAGATAGATAAACCTAAAACTACAAACCATAGCTCTGATACCAACTTATGTGATCTCGACAGGAGAAACACAATTATACGGATCTATTGTTGCCTAGGTGGAGTAGACTTTCAACCCACAAACTGAGCTAGCAAGAACTTTGGCAAAAGAGCCTCAACCCAAGCTAAGGACAATCTAAAAACCTCAAGTCAAGGTTGAATCATGCCACAAACAAGGATGGAAGTCTTGTCTGATAAGTGAAAATAAAGTTCAAGCTAAATGACACACAAGCTTATGCAAGAACAAGAAGAGTTATCAAAACTCACAAAGTCAAAAGACTTAATACTCAATTGTATTCTGAATGTATTGGATGTAAAGTTGGTTGAAATTTTCACTGCATAAGAACCCTTTATATAGGCTCCAAAAGTCTCAAATATTCCTAAACAAACTAACTCCTAAAAAGGAGCTTGCAATCTGACTAAATTATACTTAATCCTAAACAGGTGAATTCTGGTTAGATTGTAATATACTAAACAGGAAGTAATCTAAGCATATAATACGTAGTAGATATAAGTAGATTCACATCCTAAACAAGCCATAGGTTGCTGGAATATAATTTTTTAAACAAAACTAATGACTTTACTAAATAGCTTAAGTAGAATCTGAGAAAGTTCCATGCTTCCAAAATAGGTTGATGCACGTCCAGAGTAGGTTGATGCATGTCAAAAAAGGTTGATGCACGTCCAATAGGCTGAACTTCACACATGCATGCTTCCAGAAGATTGCATGCATTATAGGCTTCCAGATTAGCTTCAAACTCCCCAAAAAAAAATCTGAGAGCAAATAACTTCCTAAATATCTTCAAGAACGTGCACGGGATTTGAATGGACTTCTTGGACTTGCACGAATTTGCATTAATCCATTAAAGTCAGATCGAAACATTTGGCTCATCAGATTCATATCCTTGTATACACCATGCATTCTTGGATGAATAATATTTCTGGAAAAAGGGTTAATCTTTGAACATCGCTGCTGTACTTGATATCTTCCACTCCAATTGAATAAATACTTTGAGCATAAAAAGCACGAAGAAATCTCCAATTTGAAACACAAGAACCTGCTTGTTTTTACAAGCCTTTCATTGAACTTCAAATTATTCCACAAGTTGAGCAATGTTGAGCCTCCAACATAATCATACGTATCTACTCCTAAGAAGTCAATATGTTCAACATGATCAATAATAAAATCTGGAGACATGTAAGATATAGGCTGAACCTCTTCCTTGTCATTAGCAACAACAAGTTCTTCATGTTCACCAATAATAGTAATCATGTGCTTCCTCATATGAGCAACTTCCACAACTTCTGATTCATCGAACAAATCTCTCAAGTAAAGAAGTGACATGTCATTCTCATGAAAACACTCTCCATCAAATAAATAAATGGAAAATTCTCCAAACTCCTCCCATGTCAAAACATCTACAGCAATCTGATCAGAATAACATACCTTCTCTTTAGTTTTGCACATAGCTTGAAAGATGTTCTTATGTCGTGCTTCATCAACTTTCTTAAAATGCAAATAAATTTTCCCGATCAGCAACTTAATTTCCTCCTAATTATCTTCATTGTCCATTCTCTTCGCTTCCTCTTTTGCTTTTTTCCTCTTTGCTTCTTCTCTTCCTCTTTGTTTTGTTTCCACTTTTCTCTCTTCCTTTTTTTGGTCACGTTTTTCTCTTTTTTTCTTTTTTTTATCAGAATACACAACCTAGAGCAACTAAGTCATGAATCTCATTGAAACACGAAAATGAATTCAAACTAAAAACGAACTGAGTACTAAACTAACGAAACAAAAAGGTAAAGATAGATAAACCTAAAACAACAAACCGTAGCTCAGATACCAACTGATATGATCTCGGTAGACGAAACACAATTATACGGATCTATTGTTGCTAGGGATGGAGTAGACTTTCAACCCATAAACTGAGCTAGCAAGAACCTTGGCAAAAGAGCCTCAACCCAAGCTAAGGACAATCTAAAAACCTCAAGTCAAGGTCGAATCATGCCACAAACAAGGATGGAAGTTTGTTTGATAAGTGAAAATAAAGTTCAAGCTAAACGACACACAAGCTTAGGCAAGAACAAGAAGAGTTATCAAAACTCACAAAGTCAAAAGACTTAATACTCAATTGTATTCTGAATGTATTGGATGTAAAGTTTGTTGACAATTTTATTGCATAGGAACCCATTATATAGGCTCCAAAAATTTCAAATATTCCTAAACAAACTAACTCCTAAAAAGGAGCTTGCAATTTGACCAAATTATACTTAATCCTAAATAGGTGAATTCTGGTCAGATTGTAATCTACTAAACAAGAAGTGATCTAAGCATATAATACCTAGTAGATATAAGTATATTCACATCCTAAACAAGCCATAGGTTGCTGGAATATAATTTCTTAAACAAAACTATTGACTTTACTAAATAGCTTAAGTAGAATCTGAGAAAGTTCCATGCTTCCAATAGGTTGATGCACGTCCAAAAAGGTTGATGCACGCCCAATAGGCTGAACTTCACACATGCATGCTTTCAGAAGATTGCGTGCATTATAGGCTTCCAGATTAGCTTCAAACTCCCCAAAATAAAATCTGAGAGCAAATAACTTCCTAAATAGCTTCAAGAACGTGTATAGGCTTTGAATGGACTTCTTGGACTTGCACGAACTTGCATTAATCCATTAAAGTTAGATCGAAACATTTGGCCCATCAGATTCATATCACAAAATGCTTAAGCAGGTACATCTTAACTCTACTATGAATGAGATTAATGTATCTTCTTATACGCTCCTTATAGAGTCACATTCTATGTGAGTGATAGATTCAGGAGAAACAGACCATGTAGTTAAAGATCATTGTTCATTTTTAGAGTACAAGCAATTGTCGACTAGAGTAAAAACTATTTTTGTTGGTAATAACATTTCCGTAGTTGTAAAAGGTCTGGGCACTCATATATTGCACCTCATTGTGGACATGCTCTCCTTTTATATAATTTGTTATTTGGTCTAGATATTTAAAGGAACTTGATCTGATTTTCAACCTTTATGTCTTTAGTTTTTGTTGATCATTTAAAGACATCATTGTTAGACTATAATTAGATAATGCCTATTATAGTCTTAGATATAAATCAGAAGGTTTTTTCATTATGGATATTAATCCTTATGAAATTGTTTCCTTAGTCACCAGTTCAAACTCATCAAAAGATGATATTAAACTGTGATTAAGGCATGATTATTAGAAAATATATAAAAATCTATATTATCCAAATGTGTATCTTGTTTACAAGAAAAAAAACTAGAAAACTTTTTGATACTGCGGTTAGAGCTAAATTTCTATTATAATTAGTCTATTTTGACATTTGTGGTCTAATGAATATGAGGACAAGGAATGGTGCATATTATTTTGTAACCTTTATTGACGACTATTCAAGATATAGTCTAATATATCCAATTTCTTATAAGTTAAAAGCATTAAATTGCTTTATGACATGCATGAGTTTTGTTGAGAATCATTAGAATGATGGAAAGATAAAGGCCTTACGAACTGATCGTAGCTAGGAATATCTTTATGATGATTTCAAGATATTATGTATTAAAAGAAGAATTGAACATCAGTTGTCCATTCCTCATACACCCTAACAAAATATGTTACTAAAAGAAGGAATAGAATCCTTCTTGATGTGGTTAGATCTATTATGGAAGAGGCAAAATATCCAATATTATATTATAGAGATGTGCTCTTACTTATCACATATGTTCTGAATCATGTACCCTTTAAATCTGTTACAACCAATCCTTATAAAATATGGACAAATCAAAAATGTGATATACCCTATTTTAAGCCATGAGGGTGTGCATCTTATGTTCTTTCTAACTGTAGTATTTTTGGTAAATTAAAATCAAGAGATAGAAAAAAATATTTTTTATAAGATACCTTGAGGTATCTAAAGGATACCTATTCATAGGTGAAGTGGACAATAGATATGTAATAGAATTTTAAAAATGAGATGTTACTTTTTTTAGAATGAATTTCTCAAATTGAACGAGGTTAGTGGTAATCTTAACTTCTATGAGAAAGATAAACTAGAATCATCCAGATCTCTTCATCCAAGTGGGAGAACTGAGAAGGAAGGTAGTAATTTTCTATCTCAACAAGATCCATAATACTCATCTTAGTCCTAATAAGAAAATAATTCATTATTCTAATGGAGTATAGAATTTCTAACTAATAGGAGTACGATTCCTAGATATGATAAATACATGAGAGATGTTTATCAAAATTGAGAATTCCATAGGTCTAGTAGAACCTGCATACCACACTGATGATTTGATATCAAATCTGAGGTTAATGCATTCTTGGTATCACTAAAGAAAATTGGTGGTCTAAGTGAGATTCTTCTGACCATCCTATAGGATGAAGATGAGCCAAACAATGTGGCTAAAGCTCTGTCATCTTCAAAAAGAAATGAGTGGATAAATGCAATAGTGGAAGAAATATCTTCCATTACAAAAAATTAGGTATGAGATCTGGTTGATTTACCTGAAAGACGTAGGGCAATTGGGAATAAGTGGATTTTCAAACTCAAGCACAATGCAAATGGTAATATAAAAAGATACAAAGTCTGTTTGGTTTATTCGAACAATTGACTAGAATAGACCATGAGAAGACTTTTGCTCCTGATATTAGATTTAGGTTTAGTAGGGCCATTTTGGCTATGGTTGCTAACATGAATCAAGAATTGTATTAGATGGATATAAAGACTAATTTTTTCTATGGAGAATTAGAGAAAAAAATTTATATGATTTAGCATGAGGGCTACATCCAAAAAGCTGCAAACATAAGGTTTTCAAATTGAATAGATCAATTTATGACCTTAAGTAACCATCTAGATAGTGGTACATTCATTTTCATAATATAATCATGGAAAATAATTTTATTATGATAAATGAAAATCACTGTGTATATGTTAAGTGATCAGGTAAAAATTTTTGTCATCATCACTTTGTATGTTGATGATATGTTAGTTAAAGCTCATAATTTGTGTAAGGACATGTATCCAAAGATAGCTAAATAATCCGAGAACATAAAAAAAGATTCTCTATACTAATGCATTTGGATGTCTAATGTATCTAATATTGTGTACAAGACCTGATATTTGTTATGCTATTGGCATATTAAGCAGATATCAGTGTGATCCACGCAATGCTCACTGAAATAATGTCAAAGAAAATTTTGAAATATTTGAACACTATGACTATATCTTATGCTAAGGATTTTAGATTTCATAGCAGAGCTAAACATATCGATATTAAGTTCCATTTTGTTAGAAATTTAGTAAAATGTACAAAATTGTGTATGAAACACATATTTACACAAGAAATGGTCACAAATCCTGTGAATAAAACATTATCTCGAGAGGTGCTTGAGAAACATGTTAAGTCATTAGGTTTGTGATGGTGTCATTTATAAATAAAGAAGTTTGTTTATTTGGCAATATGAATAAATTAAAGAACATTTCAGATAGAAAAGTAGCTTACTCACATAGGTGTTTACCTTAGTAGGAGTTAAATGTATTAATTCCTAAATGAGATGAGTTAGCTATTGGACATTCATGTGTGCATTCCTATGACAAAATGCCATCCTGCTAAAGAGCAAGATTCATTATAGGATGCAGTAATGAGTTGTTATATTTGAATTTTTGTAATCCATATGATAAGATATAAGTGAAACTTATCATACTATATGTCTTATAGTCCTAGAGTTAAGCTGAGGTTAAAAATGTAGTATGGTGTTAAATGACATGTGTTCCTATAAAAATGAAATGTACACCATAACACACGAATAAGTATCATGTGTGCTATTTGACTCCCGGATGAGATGAAAATATTCATGAAAAGGTTATGACATAATGATTCGACCTAGCACGACTAACCAAAAAAGTATGCTATATCATTATTAAAGAAATATTGTTAAAGGATAATGGACTTTTTTCATCATATTCTGAGGTTCGTGGTTCAGGTGCATCAATTGTATTAAAAATTACAATAGTAAACACAAATATAATTGTTTGAAATCTCTGATGTAAATGGAATATGACATGAGTCGTGAGGTAATATCATACATTAAATAAGAAGGTTATTAAGATGCTACTTTTCAAACAGTCTGTGTCTGTGCTTCTAAATTTGGCTAAACATACTCGACGTGTGTTGTTCGCACCAAATCCTTTTAAATTGAAATCTGAGTATTGTTGATTGATGTTAGTAATAATAGAGTAGGATATTTTTAGACTAGAGCCACATCCGCAATCAACAGACTAGCCCAAGGTTGCGTTAGCTGCCACGTCAACATGGTGTGGTACTAACATTATTTTTTACATAAACACATGTGTCAGCACTGACATGACACTAATGTAGTTATCGCCAGAATTTGCGGTGCCACGTGACACACATGCATGTCTGACATGCCACGTCGCATGACACGTGGCAGACATGCGTATCCACCTTCCACGTGGTAGAAATGTGTATTTGTCTTGTCACGTCGTTGACACTCCCTCTCTCCCTCTCTCCCACTATAGCTTATTGCATACAAAGTTCAATTTCCTTGCCTTGAATTTGTATCTCTGGGAACTAGAACACACCGCCAATGCGTGGGCATAAAGTAATACCTTATATCTACGTGGCGCAAAAATTCTCTTGTCTGTAATCGATTTAAATTTGAATTTTAAAAACGATTAAAACATTACGTTTCTTGTGGAAATTAAAACACTACCTCATGCCTGATACTTATTGGAGATTCATTTCTAAACAAATTATTTTGCAAGTCTTTTTTTTTTTAACTTATCATGACCAATCGATGGGGAACATTGAGAGTGATGCGAGATGGATTATGTTAAGGCTCCACCGTGTGGTTAATATAATGTAAGCATATAATATGAAGAATATGCATTTGATAAAAACAATTCAGAATCTAACCAGCTAGCACCATGAATTAGCACTAAAGTAGGGAATTTAGAAGAACAATCAATTCTGGAATTTCATAAGTGCATACGGCGTTTTGCTTTCCGTCAAGTTCAGGAATTTCATAAAATGCATCGTTAAACTGATTTTTTCATTTTCTAAATCTTGTCCTTATATCATCTCCAGTTGAGTGGAATATGAAACTTTGAATTCATGGGTCTTTGAGGATTACGATAGCCACATTGAAGAATTAGTAGACGACACTTATTTGATTGAGACGAATAGAATACTCCTTTCTTTTTTTGAACGTGAGTCTAATAATTTCTTGTGATTACAAATTTTTACGTCATGTTTGATTATTTTTATTATTGTTGCCACAAAAACTAACAAGAATAACGTGAATGCCGTTAGAATGGGTTCGTATATGTCGTCAGAAGAAATTTGGAAAAATATATTATGTTAAAAATTTGAAATTGTATTTTCATTTAGTTTTTAGCATTTAAAATGAGTTCTTATAGATTGTTATGATTTGCTAGCTATCATAATGTATTTTACAAATGATTTTGGTTTTAAACCATTTGAAAATGTAAATCATTTTTTTTTGGATAGTAAACATGATTACCATAAGAATATAAAAAATAAGAATAAAATATGTAAAATATCCCCTCCTCCGTCGCCGATCCTTCACATTTGAATTCACAGTTGAATTCCAGGAAAACTCGGAAGAAGAGAAAGGAATGAGAGGGAGAAAGGAATATTCGCCTTACCTGGACCAGACAAAAGGGACATTCACAAGGACGATATGCAAGCACATCCGATATGCAAGCACATCATGTCACGTGGCATGAAGAGAATCTTTTCCTCTCTAATGGGGCATTCTTTTTTTTATCTATTATATTAAAATTCAATCATTGTCGCATACTACTTATTGAATAACTATCTCAATAATGTCTTTTTCCATTACACAATTTGGACTATTTTTTAAGTGAATCCAAGTCAATTACTACTTAGTCAATAAATTAACTTGGACAACAAATGATAAAGGAACATTACGTTGCAGCTCGTAGAGACGGAGAAAGAGGGAAACAGACCAAAGGAGAAAGAAGATTCTCTAGAAAAAGGTTTGGGTTGGAGTCTTGTACTACAATACTTGATTTCTTAAGAAATGGACCAACCATCATTATTGCTATTTTCTTTCTTTATCCCTTTGCTACCAGCTTTTTACTTTCTATCTATTTGCTAAGCAGAGGGTAAGGGAATTCGATGCAATAATTATTCTTGGTGGAACCTAACGAGTATAGTCACTAGATAGAAAAATTAATTCAGCTAATTTCGAGTTTGGTAGTATTTTGAATTCTCATAAAAATTTCAATATCAAGTTTTATTTCTGTTGTAATCTTGGTGCTCAAATTTAATACCTATAAATAAGATAGACAATCATCTTTAGCTAAAAGTACTTCTATTCTTTCCTCCAACCAAGTGTTGCACCTTCATATCTTTCGTGGAAAAATTTATCTGTTGAAGTTTGCTGTATAGTCTATAAGACGTAAATAGCTACGCATTAAGAGGCTAGCTACAGCATATATAACGTCCAGTTCAAGTAAACGTATTGTATATAGCTACAACTACAGAATTACACTGGAATTAAAATTTTGTATATAGAAAATGAAAAGTCATCATGAGCAATTGATAATGTACTTTAAATTTTCACAGCTAATCCTTAAATTTCTTTACATTTTAACGCAAGTCCGCGTGAAGTAACAATAGTTGGCACCAAAAGTAAATCTAATTGGCAGTATATATGTTGGTGCATATCACTGACAATACATATTCTTATATACAAGAATGGTTAAACAATTGAACTCACTGATATTTCTGATGGTAGTATAAACTATAAGTGGATTTCGAGTATTCTGAAGAGGATCCAAATAGGATCTCAAACAAGTTGATAACCCTTGGAGAAGAAATTATCAGAGAGAATATTTCCTTACCTTCCTACCCACTTCAATAAAGTTAGTAGCAGAAGAAGATATCTCCGAGGCTGTAATATGCTTTATCATTCTTTTAGGGAGAATTTCCCCCTTTAAGGCTTTGTGTTACATTACTTTTAGAGTCATTAGGAAAAAATATTATATTCCTCTCTCTCTCTCTCTCTATCTGTGTGATGAATTTATCTTTCGTTTAGATTAGATATTCCCTTATTGCTTTAACCCCTTCGAATGCACTCTAATTAGGGCAATTATACAACTTAATTGGATCATGAATGATATTTTTTGAACAGTACGAACAAATTTTTTTTTTGTCAAAATCTAAAAATCATGGGACTAAAGTGAATTTTTTTTCATATGAGTCGATATCGCATGAAAAAATTGTCACAGCCATAAAAAAAATAAAAAATACACAAAAATATACATGTTAGGGGCTTTTTTGCAAAAAAAGTAAAAATTATAGACCAAAATAAAAATCTCATACAGATTATCACATGAAAGAAATATTATTCTAGCAAAAATAAAAAATGCACATGTCACATGAAAAAAATACTGAGACTACATGAAAAAAAATACTAGTTTCGAATGAAGAAAATGTTAGCACAATTCGCCAAAAATTTATAAGAGAGTTGCATGGTGATTGGATACCAACTCTATTTTGAATATGTCCCCTCTCTCTCTCTCTTCGAAAACCTCCTAATATTTAAAATCTAAACCCAATTAATCGAATCTCTCTTCTCTCCCTCTCAATACCACTGACCTTATCTCATTCCCCTAACCACCACCAGCTTGTACCCTCCCTACCAAAAAAATCAAACAAACAATAAAATACAAAATTAAAGCACCAAAAACACATAAACCCTAAATCGAGGTTAGGCTTAGGGATGGTGGTCTTCTACTACACATAAACACCCCACCCGACTAATTATAAATCCCCAACACACTACTACCGCCGCCTCATTTATCTCTGGTGTTGCTGGCTTTCCCTCCGGTCATGGTCAACGAGATGGACTGCGATGGGGATGGGTTCATTGAACTGGACAAGTTCATCACAGCATGACAACGAGAAGGAGGAGGAAGATGGGTAGATGACGAGGGCAGCTCTAAGTTATCATCAACCGGTGTAGGCAAAAAGACGAGAGAAGGGGACAACACTGGGCGGGGGCTCAAGGTCCTCGTTGTCATCGATCTCCTCGTTGGTGTTAGCGTTGGTGGATTGAAGCCTAAGAACTTGCTTGTGGGGGATGATTGGGTTCTTAAGATTGTTGATTTTTCTATAGATGGATTTGGATTTCGTGAGTTTTATTTGATTTAAAAACAAGGGAGTCGAAGTAGTTGGGGATCTCAAGACTCGAACTTGAGATTTTGAAGTTGGAGTTTTGTTTGATTTTGAAGAACAAGGCATAAACTTCTCAGATTAGGGTTCATCCCTTTTCCAAATTAGGGATTTTTTATTTTGGGGATTTTCAAAATAAAATTAAAAATATAAGTATCATAAACAAAATTTGCCAAAATTGTCCACATGGACCAAAATTTCGCGTGGCTGGCCAACTTAATAGATCAAAATGGAGCGTTTCATCAGAAAAAAAATTGAACCAGATTGGGGGGACTCAAATGAGAAAATTGGACGAAGTCGGACCCAAATAATTTTTTAAACCACAGGAACCTATGTGGGAACGGGTCAAACCACAGAGTACCTAAGTGGACTTTTCTCTTAAATTAATCGTGAGATTCTCTTATGGATCATACGTGCCAACGATGTAGTTTTTATCACACAATGAATCACAAAGTAGTTTTTATCACAACGATGTTTCAACAGGCCAACAAATCCTAGGAATAAATTCCCATTAAATCTATAAATTGTTAGTTTTATTTTGTAATTCATTAGCATTTGTTTACATAAAAAGTTATATAGTAATGACCATCAAAACAATTCTCCTCGGAATAAAATGAAAATAGAAAAATAATAAGGCAACAATGAATGAGTTACCAATTCATATATTAATTTCTATATGATATAAAGCATTTGGTATAATGACACAAAAACGTATTATAAATAATAGAGTTTTATGGTTGAATCACACATGTGCAATTATTGTTATAAACATTCATCATTCAAAAAATAATATAATCATCGAAGAGAGAAAAATCAAGAAAAAACGTATTGAATTTTATCTTAAAGAATAAAAACTGGGCAAACTAAATTATATATATATATGGTATCTGTTGGTATTAAAGTGTTTTATATATTTCAAAATCATCGAGTCTCGTTCACAATGGAGTTTGACAGAACATGATTGTATATAAGTTTAATGATTTTCCACAACCACGACGATCGACAACCAGCCTTAGTGTCAAATAAGTTTCTCCGAGGAAAGTAAATTCCTTTATTGATTTTGAAACATAAGGAAGATTGCTTAGTGTGAAGACGTTAAACTTGTTTAGATAATAGAGCTTGGTTGAAAATTTTAAAATTCTTGAAACAAAGATCACCCTCATCTTTAGGATCAGTCAATTTTTCTAAGCTGATCCAATAAATTTTGAAATGATGCTATTGATCTTAGAGCAAAAATTGGAGGGAAAAACAAAACATTTTGCATAGCGTAAGTAGGGATAATAGAGATAACCATTTTGATAAGAATTTTTCTTTTCGCCATAGATAAGAGATTTTGTTTCCCTCATAGAATATTTATGGATGCGCTCCAAGATAAAATTTAAAGTCTCTTTTTTTATCGTCCCCAAAGGGTTGGGAGACCTAGGTATTTGTCATTTGGTTGTATGGGCTTCATTTCGAGGATATTGGCATCACTTTCCCATTTAGAAAAATAGATAGAGTAGTTAATCTCTTGACCCGGGCATTTAGAGAAACCCGATAGGATACTTTTGAGACTGATGATATTAGTCATGGTAGTTTTAGAAAAAAATAGCGTATGATCGGTAAAAAGAATCTTATTGAGGATAGGAGTTGTATTGTTGAATTTAAGCCCAGAAATAAGACTGACAGAATTAGTACGATTCATGACATGGACAAGAGTGTCAGATATAAAGAGAAAAAGAAAGGGAGAGAGGAGGTCACCTTGTCTATTCTCCCTAAAGGATTGGAACCAAGAATGAGGTTGACCATTATAAATAATAATATAGGAAGTAGACGACACACAACTCATGACACAATCAATCCACTTTGTAGAAAATTCAAGCTTTCCCACGATTTTCTTAAGAAAGTCCTACTTGAGAAGATCCTAAGCTTTTTTAAAATTTGGTTTAATAGCCAAGGAAATGTTTTTGTTTTTATTAGAATTTCTGAAGAAGTGGAAAACTTCATGGGCAATTATAATATTATCTTGTGTACAACAATTCTGAAAGAAAATCCCTTGACAATAAAATATATGGAGGACATCTAAGGCTTAAGCCTATTTACAAGCACCTAGAAATAAACATTAAAAAAGTTACAATGTGCGATAGGACAGAAAACTTGAATATCATCAAGATTAAGATTTTTGAGAATGAGAGTAATATAGGTACGATTAAGATCACTTAGAACATAAGTGATCTTAAACATGTTACGCACAAGGTTTATAATTTCCGGGGAGACAGATTCCAAAAATGTTGATAGAACAAAACAGAGAACCCGTCTGGACCAATTTTCTACCTCCCATCTCAAAAACCATAGATTTAATCTCCTCATCCAGAATTGGGCACAAAAGGATCTCAGGCATTTGATCCGTAACAAGACATGAAATACAATCAAGGACAGAAGATGGGATTTATTTGGTCTCTCGTGTACCTTTTTTTGTTTTTATTTGGTTAATAAGATTTGGGATTTATTTTTAAAAAAACCTGGAAAATTCGTTACCAAACGGTAGATTTGATGAGAAAACTTTTCGAGATTACAGTTAGCTATAGCCACCATTGATGGGCTATGATTTAAAAAGTGGGAGAAGCATAAAACTTAATCTCTAACATTCTCAACAATAAAAAGATGAAAAGAGCGTCCAAAAACATAAACGATGATGCGTCGCAGTAAAGAAGAAAAAGGGGTAGCAGTAAGAAGGAGACTCGTCTTTTATTTATACACCGACGATTTTTGAACTTTCAGTTCTAACCAAGTACTGGTCCTGAACAAAAGCAAGCGAACAATTTGGATATCTATTACACAAATTGTTTTAGATTTGATTTGAGATTGAGACACTATATAAAATGTGTGTTTCAAAAATTAAACTCAACTCAAAATTTAATAAATTGATTTTTCTGTATGGATATTATGTTGTATAAACATCGAAAAAGTCGAAATGGAGAAAAGTTTACGTACTAAAGAAATTACACAATGACCCTTCAAGTGCCAGAGCCCTGGATTCATTCTTTTGCGCCTATAATTGTTTTTGGCTTAGTTTATTAGCCCTTTAGATTTTGCATGAAGTTACCAAATCCCCTCCCTCATTATTCCAAATAGCTATCTCTTTTCCTTTTCCACCCCTCAACTTTCTCCCAATCTCTTTGTGAAGCTCTCCTCCTTTATTCCCTCCCAAGCTTGCCCTAAAAAGAAGACGATCCTTCCTTGTGTTCAACGAACAAACACCAAATTACAAACTTCTTCTTTACCCACACATTTCCTTGTTTTGGCACAAACCTCAAGCCCAAAACCCTGCTTTTCTATTTGAACGTAAACCCTTTTAACGTCCAAACAAAAGGAAGAAAAAGGATTAAAGGGAAATGGCATCTCCATCTGAGCTAAGCTTGGATTGCAAGCCTCATAGCTATTCACTGCTACTGCAATCTCTAGGGGACCAAACTGATACTACGCACAAGCTTGAAGAGTTCCTGTCTCGCCTCGAGGAAGAGAAGCTCAAAGTTGATGCTTTCAAGCGCGAGCTCCCACTTTGCATGCAACTCCTCTCCAACGGTAAGTAACTAAACATCGCCTCATTTACGGATTAAATATCGAGGTTTGAGCACTTTGGAATATTAGATTTTTGGTACTTTATTTAACTTTCAGCTGTCGAAGCTTCAAGACAGCAATTGCAAACCAGCAGAGGGAATCAAGGAGGGTCAATGCCAAAGCTTGAGGAGTTCATTCCCATCAAGAATGCCTCATCATGCGAGGCCGCGGATAAGGCCACCTGGATGAACACAGCCCAGCTCTGGAGCCAGTCCAGGAATAACGAAACAAAACCCAACAACAACATCATCCCTTTGAAGAACACTTCCCCCGAAGCAACCGACGTGATCGTGTTCAATGCGAGGCCCAAGTTGGGGCTAGACAACAAGCAAAGGAATGGGGAAGCCTTCCTTCCTTTCTCCAAGGAGAGGAATAGCCTGCTTCCAAGTCCCACCTTGGCTCTATCCACAGTGGACAAGGAGAATATTATGGAGGACAACAACTGCTCGAAGGGGACTCATGATCAGCAAGTGAAAGGAGTTAGGATTAATAAAATTAGTTCAACAAATGTAACAGATGGGCGAGAAGGAAATATTGTTAATTCCAACAATATTAATGGTAATTCTACAATGACCACAAGTGCTAACAACTCTAATGGTAGCAATACAAGCAATGGCCAGAGCAGGAAGGCAAGGAGGTGCTGGTCACCTGACTTGCACCGCCGATTCGTCAACGCCTTACAGATGCTTAGTGGCTCCCAAGGTACATATATAACTACTTTCTGGATAAAATCCAAATAAATATATAAATATCGACAATGTTAATTCCGGAATAGGTTTCCAATTAGTATCTCTAGCTGATTTTTGTTCTTG
This sequence comes from Hypericum perforatum, assembly GCA_012979155.1. Classification (NCBI taxonomy): domain Eukaryota; kingdom Viridiplantae; phylum Streptophyta; class Magnoliopsida; order Malpighiales; family Hypericaceae; genus Hypericum; species Hypericum perforatum. The sequence goes on from SOPF01028143.1 coordinate 188,497, forward strand.
TTGAAGCAGTGGCCACTCCAAAGCAAATTAGAGAGTTGATGAAGGTTGACGGTTTGACCAATGATGAAGTTAAAAGCCATCTTCAGGTACTTATTATCACTATCCATTAACGTTCATTCAGATTTTGTAAATCACAAATCGTATTATTATTTGTATTCAAGAGTGCTTAACTTAAAAATTCTGATATTAGCCGATTTTCTGGTGAAATTAAGCATGCACGAAAGTAGTTTTAACATGACAAAAACATAACATTGGTACTGGTGCGTGTACTTTTAGTGGTGCGTTTGATACGACTTCTGGACAGGACAGAACAGTACTAGACAGAACAGTACTGGACAGAACTACTTGTTCTAGCTGTAATGTCCTATGTTTGGTTATTTCAGTACATGATTGAATATTTTGTCTATTTCTCAATTGTATATGTATAATAATTTAATCTAAAATTTTGTTAAAGACAAAAATATTCTACAGCAGATAATATTCATTAAACTGAGTAAAATCAATCATTACATTAACAATAATGTTATATCATAGAAATAAAATCTTTGAATAAAAAATCATAATTAAAACTAAATATTCAAAAATAATCCTTATGAATTTAGATCATGTTAATTATATTGTTAATATTTTTAATATGATATCACATAATTAAACAAATATGTTTTTGTAAAGATAAAATATTATTAAAAATTATTCATGCATGTACACTGTATAACAAATGAGTATGTTAAATTTATTTATTTGAGTGACTCAATAAAATAATATCATTATAAATATGTATGTGTTGATCAAATATATAGATTAACCACTTTCATATTTTTATATGGATTTTTATATCCAAAATATGAAATATAGAAAATTTAAATGAATCCCAATTAAAAAAATTGTATATAAGATCTAAAAATTTATAGTAGAGAAAATGATTATTAATGATTGAGTTAAATATGATAACAAATAAGAAAAAAGAAATAATATAAGGTAACATGGTAAAAACATGCCATAAGAGATTTCTATCCTTGGACAAAAAATTTTGTCCCATGGAAATAGGTGGGACAAGAAATTAGGAGTGGGCTTGGACAAGGATTCAATTATGTCATGTCCATTTCTTGTGCCAAACATAGGCTTGGACAAAAAAATTTGTCCAGTCTTGTCCAAGCCTTAGTACCAAACGCACCCTAGATGTTTTTTTCGGGGAGGGGTCCTACTTTAGTTAATAATTGGAGTACAAAATCTCATGATGGGTCTTCTTTCTTTTGGCGCAGAAATATAGGCTACACACAAGGAGACCCGGTCCAAACCCACAAGCAGCGGTAGCCCCAACGTCACACCTGGTGGTCCTAGGTGGCATCTGGATCCCACCCGAGTATGCCGCCGCACACGGAGGGGTCCCAACTCTGTACGGCGCCCACCACCACACAGCATCCGGGCCCTGTGCCGCGCATGTCCCACCTCCCAATTTCTGTTCTCCACCCCCGCCAGTGACACAAAACTTCTACACCGAAGCCGTCCCGCCCCACCACAGCCTCCACCACATGTACAAGGCGGCCCCACAGCCCGATTGTCGGAGCTCTCCGGAATCCGATGACCAGCGGAGCGGAGACTGTTCGGAGAGCATCGATGAAGGGATGTCCAACCAGAGCACCAGTTGGAAGGGGGAGAACGGCGGACGGAGAAGACGGCTTGCTTCTCTGAGGGAAGATGGCGAAGAGAGTAATGGGAATGAGATCACTCTCAAGTTCTGATGGAGTTGCTATATTTTGTATTAGGGTTAGGGTTTAGGGTAGCTAGACAAGTAACGATTGTTTTTTGTATGGTCCAGCTTGTTGTATTCTTGTGTCTCGTTTCAAGATAAAAGAAGACACATTAATAAGAAAAGTAACTGCTTGTGACTTTCCCATTTATCATTTCTTAAGCCTTGCTGCTGCATCCAGATCTTATCAGTTTTTCTTCTTTGATGGTTTTTTTTATCAGTAATTTGAATTGATAATATTGCTTGTTATTGTATGTTGTGGCAGTCATCGAATATATCATATATCGAATATCATATCAGAAGAAAAATTTTAGCCTTTACATCAACAAATTGGTTCTTTTCTACTTCATGCATGTTAAGAATTCATGGAGTGACGAAACGAATTTAAGCTGACCATGTATGTTACCTAGAACAGAGCATTCTCTCTGGGTGCCTCGGTTATCGGCACATCAGCCGATTGATAATCCATGTGAGATCAACATAGAGTAAAGTGGCCATGTTTTTAAAAATGATTGCGAATTGCTTTTGACCAACACAACACCATTTTGACTGCTCCAGAATCCATTGGTTGCCCTACGACTCGAAATGTCATGCAAGTGATTCTACTTCAGTCAACCAGATTACAACAGGATGAGCCGGATAATTTAGAGGGAATTCTTGTACGAACACGAGAATTGTAGCGGTAAAATTATTTGCTTATGGGATGGGAAAATCTCTGGAATTCTAAAAGTGGGTTGGTAAAATGTAAGAGAGAAATGTAATGTTGAAGTTTAGGTGATTTTTGTTAAAGATAAGGGTAAATTACTCTTAGGCCCTTGAGTTTTGTACGTTTTGTGATGGGGTCCCTGGATAATTTGAATTAGATATAAGGTCCTTACTTTTTAAATTAATATTGTTCTCGGGTCCCTAATATGATTGAGGATGATGTCAGCAATTTTTTTATCACTAAAATGACTAAAATACCCTTAAAACACACAAAAAACACCTTCTTCAACATTAAAAAAAAAGAACATTAAACCCAGAAAATTAACAAAAACAAATAATATTCAACCCAAAGTTCAGATCTTGAATCTCAAGATTAGAAATAGAAAAGAAAGTGCTCGAGCTGGAGCTGAAGCTGACTCTTTCGGAGCTAATGAAGACGACGACGCAGAGCATAAGAACTTGTCAGAGCTTAGGGACATCACCAACCCCAAAAGGAAGCAGAGGAGGGGACAACAAGTGTTGGAGCTCGGAGAGGGTCCCACACCCCTCGTCTTCGTCGTCGTCCCAGAGGAGGGAACATGTCAGTGCTCTTGCCACCTCGGTGCTATACGGAAGGAGGTAGCCTTCCAAGTGGGAGGATGTCGAATGGTGGATTTGCAGCCCCGTTATTGGATACGGAATCGTTTCCAAGGTCCCTCAGGCGAATAACAATGGTTATTACTTGCAGCAGAGGCAACCCAAGTCTTAGAGCAGGACCATTTTGCCTTCGGCTGCCACCGCCGAGGAGGGCGGTAGTGGTGGATCCATAAGGGGTTTCCTGGGGAATGGTGGTGGTTGTGAGCCGTATCCGTTCATGACTGGGTTGTTTATGGGTTATGGGGTCGGTGGTGGAGAGAACAATGTGGTCGGGAGGTCGTCTTCTAGTTTGCCCGGTTGGTCTGATTTGATCTGCTACCCTTCTTTGCCCAGCTCTAGAGGTTTGTTATTTGTTTGGGTTGAATCGAAATTCAAGATCTGAACTTTGGGTTGAATGGTATAATAGTGCTTTGGGATGTCGATTAAGAGACCTAGGGTTCAATGTATACTTGTTTGTTGAATAAGATTTGTTTTTGCTAATGAAGGTGTCCCGAGGTTGAAGAAGACCATTTGTTTTTGTTATTTTTATGGGTTTAATGTTATTGTTTTTCAAAGGTTGAAGAAGGTATTTTTTTGTTTTTTTATTAGGGTATTTTAGTCATTTTAATGATAAAAAAGTCGCTCACATCAGCCAAGAACCCGTGACCAATATTAATTCAAAAAGTAGGAACCCTAAATCTAATTCAAATTATCCAGGGATCGTACTACAAACATGTACAAAACTCAGGGAACTGTGGGTAATTTACCCTAAAGATAATTCTTATATAGTACGTGTGTTATATAGATTGTTGCATATCTTTTATCATTTGAAGATTTTTAATGCTTAACGATATGATCGGTATAGTGCAGTTGTCCACATTTGACGTAACATTTTGATAGGTAGTAACATTTTACGTGTCAAAAAAATATGGATGAATTACCCCCACGTCCCTGTCTTATGGTCGAATTTGTGGTAGGGTCCCTGGATAATATGAATTAGATATAAGGTCCCTGTTTTTAAATAAAATATTGATATTAGGTCCCTGGCTGAACCGTGGCTAGCATCATCAAATTTTTTTCTTTTTTTTTTACATTAAATTGACCAAATTACCCTTAAGCCAAAAAATAAAAAAGGACCCTTCTTCAACTTCAAGCCAAACAAAATACCCATGTCATTCCCTCCGAGGAGGCCGGAGGCGAAGACAGCCCCGCCACGGTTGGCAGCTAGCTCCTCTCCCACGCCGAATCCCCCTCCGTCTCGACCTCGACATCAAGTGGCACCCCAACCGCTCCTCTATGATGGGCCACAGCCTAGCAGCGGAGGGAAGGACCGAAAGATGGCCTCCGCGGAGCACCTAGTTCTAGACCTTAGCAATCCGAATCTACGCGAGAACGCCCTCCTTGAGCTCTCCAAGTTGATTTTTTGGATTTTGTTTCATTTCCCTTTATCTACAACTTCAATACTGTTTTCGGGTTCTTGTTCTTTAGAAAGATTGTGTTTGTGGTATGGAAGGGAAGGGTTCTTCTGGATTATTGTTATTGTGGTAATTGAAGTTGGGAAGGTTTTTGGTTTTGGGGATTTCAAGGTTGGGTTAGTAATTGTTCGTCGAATGTAGAAGATAAAAATGGAAACTTCTTTGAGAAGAATGCCGGTGACTATAAACCCCAAGATCGGGTCGGAGAAGAAGAAGAAGAACGAATATTGATCGGGTGTGAATTTCTGGGTTGGGGTTTTATTGGCTTGAGGATGGAGGTGATGATTTGGATTTACGTGACAGAGATAGAAGAAGATATATATTTTTTATTTTCAGGTCAATTCAATGTAAAAAAAATTGATGATGTCAGCCAGGGTTCAACAAGGGACATAATATCAATATTTTATTTAAAAACAAAGACGTTATATCTAATTCAAATTATCCAGGGACCCTATTGCAAATTCGACCATAAGATAGGGACGTGAGAGTAATTTACTCAAAAAATACTATATTTCAACATATTACAACAAATTAGATTCATTTGAATCCAAACCTGAGATATGGTTATAAATTGATCAAATAATAATTAGATGTTTTTAGTTTTATATTTATATCTTACGAAATTATCTCTCTGGACACTTGAGGTTAAGATAATTGGACATGAGTAATGGTTCTATGATCAATGACCAGAGGCGATTGTCTGGTTGGATGACCTCTTCTTGCGTGACCGGCCGCTGCACCAACACGGCCCGCGAGCCAAGGCTTCATCCAGAGTAACGTCTAGAGCTGAAAAATTAACCTAGTACAAATTTGTTTCAGCGATTAGACACTTGGGTTCTTTGAAATAGATTTTGAGTTCTAGTTTTCTGATCGGAAGACACTATTTACATAGCCGGCCCTCTATAAAATCCGACAACGTGTCCATATTGAAGCAGCTATATCAAAGTAAGATGATGGGCTCCCCTAGAAAGGAGAAAAAATGAAGTACCTACTAGGCTCTACTACGGCACAGGAAGAAAATGAGGCGATCGAGATGGATCAAAAGAAAACAAAGACGCACCGAAAGTAATCATAGGGCTTGTTTCCAACTAAATACCCCAAAAGAACTTTCTTACACATTAGTTCTACTTTCTCCGGATGAAACTCGAAAATAGTTTGACCACATGATGTTTCGATAGCAGCGAAATTTGACAGACTCCGAAACCGCATTCACACCCAGATTCAAAGTAGGGTTGGTAAAAGCGAGACTTAAAATACTTTTTAGAAAAAAAGTAACTCAAAAGGGAGTGGGACATTGAATAAAGACAAAACCCCGACATGTCAAATTAGACACATTAACACCAAAACTTTCCCATTAGAGAGATTTGCAACAAGTTCGGAAGTAGCTCAGATACACTACAATTTACTTACATCTCTGAGCATTACGGTCAATAGCAAGAGAAGCCACAAAAGATTCACCGGGGTATCAAAAAATCATAGTGTCAACAATGCAAAAGGCTGCAGAGGCATAAATAACTACACTACCTTGCTTGATTCTCTCGACACGCTGGCTGTTACAGACGCTGATGCCACTCACTCAAATCGCTTGTCATCACTTTCTGCCATTGCTGAACTGACAAGATTCTGCAACGCATAGATTCATAGGTTACCAAAAGTAGATCTTCACTTTTTGATCTGAAGATTGATAAAATATTCCCTCAAATTGAAAAGATTAGTTGATTTGCAAGAAATTGGATTACAAGAGCAACCTTGATGATCCTCACAATGACAACTATCGTTCCTTGATAGATATTATGAATGAGTAAACCACAGAACCCACACCCCAACTCAATGGGAAGAGTAAATGGTGGTTAATGTACTTTATAGCCACTCAAGTATGAGTCAAGGGCATGGTATGAGTTAATGTACTATCGTTCCTTGCTTTCAAACTTTTTCTTACAGAGTTTACAAGTTATATGCTGGTTCTAAGTTGATGAAAGTGCAATAAAAGCTTTTTTACTATTTCGTAAAGGGCACAGGTTCCCAAAAATGCAGATGTCAAAATTCTGTAGACTAGAATCAGTGTCCTGGAATCTATACAAGTTGTCGTTGCCCTGGGCAGAATGAATGCAGCCCCAGAAAACTTTATTTGATGCCTCTAGAAGTAGAGCAGAACATTCTTCACAAAAGAAAGATGATACCTTTGGTATGCATCGGATAGAAACAAGCATGCTTGCACTAAAATTCTGACCATATGCGCAACAGTAACAAAAGGAAATAGCTTTACGTCTGCCAAAATCATTAAGGTAAAAGAGAGAGACCTGAAGTTCGTGTTCAGAGCTTTTCAGACGTTCAGTATACTCTCTCACTTGAAGGAAGCACTTGTGCAGCTGTATGTTTTGAGAAGAGCAGGCGGTTTAATATTAAGTGAACTATTGCATGGCGAAGAAACAAAGAAATAGACCAACATACTTGAGAACTGGAAAGGTTGTAAGGGCTGTAGTTACCTGGGTCAACTGCATTTTCCGATGCAAATATATCCTCTTTGCGGATTGCAATGCATCCTCCAGTTCCTGCATTCATGTTCAGATTGCTGAGGAAAATAGAGAGGATAAAGTTGCTATGTCTGCTAACTTGGCTCATGATATTTGATGAGGAAGATTAGTACCATAGCTTCTTTCTGCAAATCTGAGACTAGTAATTGCTTATCTTCAAACATTGCCTCCATCTGAGAAATCTGATTAAGGGGTATATTCAATAAAGTTCTCAACTTCAATAAGATGATGTATAATGCGAAACTAAATCGAAGCAGCATAAAACAAACAATATATTCTAATTGACAGTTTGTAGTTTATGTACAAAGTGACAAAAGGCTGTGAAGTTGACAAGATGCGCAATGAAATCAAGTGCACGTGCAAGTTAATTTCTGATAAATTGCATTGGCTTCATTTAGTAGAAAGTGGCAGTACTTACTCTACAAGACTAAATATAAAATGAGCCTAAAAAGAACCAAAACACATTTAAGAAAGGAGAAAAATCAACAAAGCAGTACAACTTTCACTATACAACGGAGGAAATAGAAGGCTAACCTCCTTTTTAAACTCATCATACTTCTGTTCCGATCTCTCCAGATTATCATTTACCTGAAAGAGAAACAAAAGCTACTCACCAATCCACCGAAATCAGAACTTAAGCGTACAAGACAAATAGTGGTGCACTTACGTCATCCTCATAATAGTCATCTGAAGTAGAAGACAGTTCCCTTTGATGTTGATCATCATATCTGCAAATAAAGATGGAAAATTGAGTGCACCCACATGAATACCTAATATAGAGAGGGTTAGGAAACAATATTCTTCACGAGGCAATAAAGATGTAGCATGTCCTGTCCAACTACCACACAACAATGACATAAAAACTTCACTCCAACATCAGCAACTAACAATTGGCTCTTGTGATACTAAGCTACAAATGCTCCGGAATCCACCTACACATGATTTCCTTATAGCTTAAACATTCTATTCAGTGGAAATATGTAATTTCCAATAAAGGGGAAAGTGGCAGCTTATAATTTGGCTGGACAGAAACAGAGGCCCAAAACAAATACCTAATAAATAAACAGGCCGAATAATCAAGCAAACAAAAATTGCATTAATCGCACCCATGTGTCCAACAACTGACTGTGGGTCAGTATTTATAGTGAAGATGAATGTGAGAATATCTTACCCATTTCGCCCCCTAGAATGACGATCTGTGTCCCTTTCGACATATCTACGCATCCCATTGCTCCCTTCCAAATCTCTACCTTCGTCAGAATCTATGACATGATCCCCCCTGTCTCCATTCAAATCCAAATTCCTTCCTTGATCGTGTTCATCATTCGGCATACTTCTGTCTCGGTATTGATCCTCGTCCAAGAAGGAACCCCTTACGCGATCATGATACTGTGCATGTTGATATGCTCTTTCCCTGTCCTCGTCATGGTCCAGAGACCTGTCACGCTCCCTTGATCTATCACTGTACCGTTCCCCGTGCCTGTCTCTGTCACATTCGTATTCTCTATCTCTTCCTCTACCCCTCTCCCATTCCATACTCCTCCCCATATCATGTCGAAAACGCTGTTGGCCAAAACCCGGTCTTCCAACCCTGGTTGCAACCCCATTAACTCTCACGACACGCCCATCAATAGTCTACCATTAAGCTTCAATCAATCTCCATATAACAAACATCAAAAGCACACATGCAATGAAGTAAAGTACGAGGGGTCGAAGTACCTGTCCATCCATTTTTTCGATAGCGTCATCTACCGATCTCGGGTGTCGGAAAGTAACAAAGCCATAGCATTTCCCCCTCTTTGACTGATCATTAATAATCTGTAGAATAATCACAAATCATAAAAATAACCATTTGTCCAAATTCAGAACACCTTGTCCCAACGTTGCAAGTCGATAAACCTCCCGAAGACAGCAGATGGAAAGAAAAAACTTGACAAAATTGTACGTGCCTATCCCGAGAATGTCCCACCAAAAAAAAAAAACCTAATCCAAATTTCCCACCCCAAAAAAAAAAATCTCCGTTCCTCTACAAGTCACCCGAATAGGTCTTCCTTCTTTTTCCTAGTTACCACTAAGTTCAAACAATCCAACAACTAAATAATTGACCGAATGAAAAGTAGAAAAGAAAAATACCTTAACGGCGATAACGGCGCCGTAGAAGCTGAAGATACGGCGGACGGAGTCTTCGGTGGCGCTGTAAGGAAGTCCTCCCACGTATATCGAGTTATCGTCGTCCACCGTCATTCTCCTCTTCCTCTTTTCCCGCTTTTTTTTTATTTACTTAATTCTCTAAACTAAAAAATATATATTAAATCCTAAACCCAGTTCTAATTTCCAAGTACTTAATAGCTTTTTTCTGTCCCACTCTTCGCCGTCTTTCGTTAGAAGTTCGGCCATCTGCTGTCGTTTCCTATGATGGCTTTTGGTTTCGCTCTTTGTGATAGCTGCTCGGTCGTCTAGTTGACAATGTAATTGACCAATGGTAGAAAATGGGCCGGATTCTGGATTGAAGTTCATTTTGATGTCTTGGGTTAGTTTAGTTGTAAGGAAACTCGACCGAATGAAACATCGCCGGCCCGTTATCGTCGTTCGAGTATGACATGCCTTGACCTTAAATGAGGAAAGTATAACGAGTTGATTGAAATATTGTAATAAAATAGAATATACATTTATATACATTTTTATGTGACTAAGTTTTAACTGACTAATATTAAGAAGAAACTTTTATTAACTACAATAAAATGTTATGATATATACATGACGATTTCATATATTAAATTGGAAAAAGTACACATAAATATCCTATGGTTTGGCCTATTCCAAAAAAAGATCGTGTGGTTTTTTTCTTTCAAATTTAGTACCTGTAGTTTCATTTCGAAGATAGTTTTAGTCCCGGACAGCTTTGAAGGCTGCCCGACCACGTGGCATTGCCACATAAGCACCACGTTGCTTATTGTGTCTTACTTGGCTAAGGTGATGTGGTCCGTCCCTCCTCCTCCCTCCCTCCCTCCTCCTCCTGCTCCCTCCTCCACCTCCACCCCCTCCTCTTCTTGTTCCTCCTCGTTCCTCCTCCCTCCTCCTCCTCCTCTCCCCTTCCTCTTCTTTTTCTTCCTCCTCCCTCCTCCTACTCTTTCTCCTCCTCTTCTTTTTCCTCCTCCTTCATCCCATCCTCTTCTTTTTCCTTCGCCCTCCTCCTCCTCCGCCCCTCCTCTTCTTTTTTCTCCGCCTTCCTCCTCCTTTGTCCTCTTCCTCCGCCCCTTCTTCCTCTTTTTCCTCCTCCGCCTTCCTCCTCCCTCGTCCTCTGGGCTCCTCCCTCCTCCCTCCTCTTTCTCCTCTTTTTCCTCCTCCTCCTCCTCCTCTTCTCCTCATGGCGCTTACATGGTGCTCATGTGGCAATGCCACGTTGTCAGGTACCCTTCAAAGCTACTCGGGACTAAAATTGTCCCCAAAATAAAACTACAGGTACTAAAATTAGAAGAAAAAGACCACATGGTCTTTTTTTGGAACAAGCCAAACCACAGGTTACTTGTGTGCTTTTCCCTATTAAATTTAACATACTATAATCAAAAAATCATTAAATCAAAAAATCATTAAATCAAATAATCAAACATATTCATTAAGTATGTAAATATACTTATTTGTTAAAGTTTGTTTCACTAAGGATCAAAACGAGATTTGTTTATGATTAGTTCTTACATATGAATAATCTAAGTAAGAACAACTTTCATGAATATAAATATCTGAGAGTCAAAGCAAGAGAATTGAAAGATCAAGTCCTCCTTTGGATTAAGTCTCTGTTGTTGTGTTTTTTCTTTGGAATTAAAATCATAAGCAACCTATTTATATTGAATAAAAAGGCAAGTAACTCACCAAAAAGAAGAGGTGGTCATGTGACACTTTTATAGGTGGTAAGTTCATATTAACTTTTATCCACCCTATGACTCTGATGTTTACAAGTGTTTTGGAGGTCGTAAATTCATATTAACTTTTATTCAATTCTCACGATGAGAGGATATGATCAACAAGAAAATGACATAGGTGGCATATCCATGTTATTGGAAATTAACTCATGATCAATTATGGGAGCAAAACTAAAATCTCACACTCACATATGAGTAATCATGGTCAAAATTTTATCTTATTATATTTAATAAATATTTTATGTGACTAGAATATATCGAGGGCGCATGACTAAATTCAAGAGCATATAATTGCTAGTTGAATGATAGTATCTCGATATCTCCATTACGTAAAGTATGCATTACTTTAAGTCTCATCTCATATTTCTTGTTTTTATATGTGATTTCAAAATAATCTATTTGTGTTCATTATTGTATTACTCTCAATATAATAGGTGCATCAATGAATTGCTAAACTTTCAGAATGTGATCGATAAAGTTTCTTCTCTTTTAAAGATATTTTTTGATCATGATTTTTGATATCCTGGCCCATGTATATGTAATGTGTGAAACGTTTAAGTGATTTAATTATTATTATCTATACCAGAAGGTGTACCTTCTTTTCGGATGCACATCCTAAAAGAACTTAAAGGTTAAATGCGTTTGGCCAAAGATAAAATTAGGATGGGTGACCTCTTGGAAAATTTTCTAAGGTGCATGCGAGTGAGGAAAAAATATGCTGAAAAGACCCGTATTGCTACAGTGGAGCCAGTCGGTCAAATTATAGGGCATTACATGATTCAACTTGCTTTCTAGTTAGCCTTACAAGGTCAAATCTAAACTATGACACGTTAAAGACTTTTCAAGCTACAATATAGAATCACACTTTCAAAGTACATTAATGATCTTAAGGATAGAATACTTAAAACTATAGTTTTTATAGTTGGTCTCGCACTAGGAAAACTGAAATCACTTTTTAATAAATTGATTTTCCATCCATTAATCGTAAAAATACACATAATACTTTTAATGTATTAAGGTGTTCTTTATTATTATAGAAGCATTATTTTATAAATGATAAAATAATAATAACTAGAGAATTAGGTTTGATATTTGCAAACAATGATTTTAGTTTACTTAAGAATTGCTACAAACTATCAAGATAGATTTATAGTAAGTTTCATTTACTTCTTACCATGTAGATTCAAAATAATCTTATATGTTCAAAGACGTATTTAACATAGTATCCATTAATGGCATCATTATTAATCTTGTGCTTTAACAAAAGTTTTCTTATAATTAAGCAAGACAACATTCTTATTTTCAATAGGCATTTAATATTTAATGATATTCTAAAATTGACTTATCTCAATTAAGAATCAACTCATTAGCTCACACTGAGATAAATATTTATGTACTTTTCTCTGTCACGTGTATTATTAAATGTCACTCAAGATAATATTCACATAATTTGTATTGTTGAGATAAATTAAGTATATTAAAGAACTTATTCTTAATAATATTACAAAAATACTAATATAATTGCAAACCTAGGGACCTGTTATGTTTCTCAGATACATCTCTAGGTTTAACCCTTGATCATTAGATCTACAATCATATTTTACATAGATATATAATTGTAGTTACCTTCTTCTATTCAATTATATCTCTAATAAAGTGATATTTGATGTCGATATGCTTTGTTCTGGTATGATAGATAGGATTCATAGTAAAAGCTTTTGATGCTTGATTATCGTAAAATAAGCTCACTAGTTCTTTTGAGTTATAAATAAATGGTTCAAGAATCTCTTTAACTATATAGTTTCTTGCACAACAACTACAGAAGCAAGATACTCATCTTCTATAGTTAATAAGGAGACATATGTCTACTTTTGACTACTCTATGAAATAGCAGCCCCAATAAGTAAGAAGACATATCTTGATGTGGATCTATTCTCATCCCCATCACCCTCAAATAAGTACTAGTATAACCTCTCAATGTTAGGTCTTGACTTTGATAGTATATTGAGTATTTTACATTCATATTCAAGTATTTCATAATTCTCTTAACTACTTTCCAATATGCATTTCTTGGATTAGACTAGTATTTGTTAGCAATCCCAGCAGCATAGCAAATATATGGTCTTATAAATAATATTGCATATATGAGATAACCAACCGCATTAATATAAGAAATTTTTATCATGTCCTTTTTTTGCTGAGCCTTTTTAGTACACATATCTTTATTGAGATGATGGACAAATTTGGGATTATTATTGAATCGTTTACTACTTTGTAGATATATGACTCTCGTGAAAAAAAAATAATAGTTTTTTTAAATGATTTCTTGTAATCTTATCTCCAAGTATGTAATCACCTTCATTATAACTGAATTGCACTATTACTTTGTGGATATATGACTCTTGTGATAGAAATAATAGCCTTTTTAATTGATTTCTTATAATCTTAACTCCAAGTATGTAATCATCTTCACTCATATATTTAATATATTTCAAAGTTGGAAAAAACTAATCATTGAGCTTGATAGGATATCACATTTATTTCTAATTAATAGTATGTCATCTACATATACTTATTATAAACTTTTTACCTAATATTTAATATAGACATAATGGTCTTCCATCATTTTAAATTTATATGATATGATCGTATTATGAAAACGAATATACAATTGTCCAGAAAATTGTTTAAGGCCATAAATTGATCTTTTCAATTTGCAAACTTTATGTTCACTACCATTTTGAATGTAGCTCTGTGGTTGCACCATATAGTTTTACTTAATTTTTCATTGAGAAAAGTAATATTAATATACATTTGATGTAGCTCAAATTTGAAATTTGTCACTCTATAACTAGTATTCTAATGGAGATGAATCTTACAACGGGTGTGAAAGTCTTCTCATAGTCAAGTCCTTCTTTTTAACTAAATCCTTAGGCAACTAAGTAAACTTTGTACATTTTGATACTTTGATCTATATTATGCTTAATTTGAGAATCTATTTACTCTCAATTGCCATAAGCCCACTAGGTAGGTCAACCAGTTCCCAACATAATTTTTTTCCATAGAAACTATTTATTCTTCTATTACTTTACCTCATCATTCTTTTTGAGACATGATAGAGCATTAGAAATATTCTTAGGTTCATTTTCATCTTATAGTTGTTAAAAGAATCTCACCTGGACCATTATTTCTTTTTAATGATACCAAGAAAGCATTTGTAATACCATCGACCTTCAATTATCAACTTGGAATGTTAGTTTTTTAGTTTTACAATTTTTTTAGTTTTGATAAACATCTTTAATGTATCCATCACAACCTAAAATCGTACTCCCGCTAATGGGATAATCCATACTCCCACTAGAGTTTGAAATTGTAATCTCACTAAGATGATGATCTACTAGATCATTAACTTTTGCATCAATTAGAGATGATAAATCTTGATTTTCCTCCTCCATAATTCTGCTACTTAGATGGAGCAATCTAGATGATTTTGGTTCATGAGTTACATAAGATAATCACTTACCTCTCCCAATTTTAGAAAATTATTTTCTAAGAATATGACATCCCGTGATTCAAATTCAATCACTTGTCTTACGAAAATACTATTTTTACCTCTCAGTCCTAATTTACAATATGTACTCGAAGTAGAATAGATGTAAGATCCACACCATCGTAGTCTTAAGTAGGTTAAATTAATTTTGACCTATCTTATTAGCATGAGTAAGAGTCATTTTCATATGTTCTTAATTTAGAGGTAGGGAACAAATGATTCTTAGATCTATTGCTCATTATTAAGCTTATGGTCAATCTCTACTAGCTCACCAATCATATTAGACATTCTTATAAGATGCTTCTTCATACAATGATTATGTCTTTTTTTTTTGTAAGCGTCAAACCTTATGGTCAAAGCTTGCAACTTTAAAATGGAAAGCTTCCCAAATATTTCTTTAAGAGCATCCCGCAGGTCTTTGGTATTGTTAAATGCACAAAATTGACTATTAATATCATCCATCATTGCACTCAATATGATAAGTTGAACAATATACCTTTTCTTTTCTAAGCAAAATAGGCATCATTACCATGTCTATGCTGAGTAATGTTGCATGTTTTAGATTCGACCATAATTCTAATTATGACTTCAAGGACATCTTGTTCTTCAAAGACACACTATATTTTTTATGCTCTAGTTATCATAGTTGTCACCACTTAGTTACAAATTTTTTTATTGAGCTCAGCAACAATTGATTTGAAACCAATTAACATAACTAATAGAAACTATATAAAAAAAATTATAAGTTTGGAGTAACATTCAACAATACAATTTTAATTTACAATATATTATAACTCTAAGTGATATAAATTTTAAATTAATCTCGAATTCAAAACAAGTCTTGAACATGTTTTTTCTCACTCTTCGATAATTAATTTTGAACTTTAATTATTTAAAGTTCTTTGATAAAAAATTCTAATAGATATTAAATATGGTAATAATTAAATAAGCAAACTATTTAATTACAAAATACACAAGCATTTTTATAACTATGCAAATACATGAAGTTTTATACACACATATTTACATGAAATTTAAAAGTAAAAAACTAATATTGTACATCAGGTTCCAAAAAACATAAGTATACTAAACTTTCAACAAAATTTAATAAAATAAATTGTATATCAACGAAAGATCTTGAAAGATTTAAACAAACACATTAGGAATTTATGATCAACATGGCACAAGTTTAGGAAGACTTATATTCTCTGCAGCAAAAATACGCACTGGTCGTCCTCTTTGTAACTCCATGAGAATATTAGAGATTATTCTTCTAAAACAATTTTTTGCCTAGATAAAAGATAAAGACCTGCCAACTCATGCAAAACAAATTTTGTCAATAGTCATATTTTTGTAATGATTGAAAAACATAATATTCAATCAAACGAAGATCACAAACTTATAGGATATAAGATTGAGCTTTTAAATGTGATTATCATATGCCATGTCACTTTCCATATTTTTTATGGAAAGAAAACATTATAGAACTTAATCTAAAACATATGTAAGTTTTAAAAATTATTATAATAATTTCAAAAACTAAACTTAAATAAAAAATTATCTTAACATCCTTTATAAGTTGTATTTTCTTGAATGAAACTCATATACATTCTATTAAGGCCCAAAAAACGGAGCCCGCATTGACTCATGTCAAAACGGGTATCCGGGCCACAGATGGCCCACACGGACTCAGGAACATAAGCTGGAATAAAGACCAAATCCTTATAAACGTTATGCGTATTAACTACAGATTAGTAGCTAGAGGTTTCTAATCTTATTTTATTGAAAGATCAAGTCCACCTTTAGAACAAGTCTTTGTTGCTATATTTTTTTAGGAACTAAGACCATAAGCAGATTGTTTATATTGAATAAATAAGCAAGCAACTCGACCCAAGAATCCTCTATCTCATCTCAAAGATTATGATATTGATCTACCCCCATTGTTCGTCATCTTGCGAGCTATTACACCTTTAAGAGGTAACGTCGTGACTTATCCTTTAGCACAATTTATTAGCTATGCTAACTTTTGAGCTACTTATCAAGTGTTCTTGACGACAATCATCTCACATCATGAGCCACGACATTATAACTAGGCTGCCAAGTCCAAGCACTAGATTGAAGTAATGCACAAGGAGACTCAAGCTCTTCAGAGCAATGGTAATTGGGATATCATTCACCTTCCTTCGGGCAAGATGGTAGTTGATTCCAAGTGGGTTTATAAAATCAAGTTTTATCCTAATGGAGAAATTAAGAGGTACGAGGCGCGGCTAGTTGCCCATAGTTTTAAACAAGTGAAGGGTATTGATTATAATGATATTATTGCCTCGATTGTTAAGCTAGTTTTTATTTGTTGCTTACTTTCAATTGTAGTCAAGAAAAATTGGTTTATACATCAATTAAATATTAATAATACCTTTTTGCATGGTGATCTACACAAAGAAGTGTTCATGAAAATTCCACAGGGCTTCAGTTGATCGGGAGACACTCGAGTTTGTCACCTTCGCACATCATTATATGGCTTGAAACAAGCTTCCCCTAACTGGTACAACAAGCTCGATATGACTTTTCTTGACCTTGGTTTCTGCAAATCTAAGGCTAATTATGCATTGTTTATTGTTCGACAATGTAATCTGATACTTTATTTGCTCGTCTATATTGACAATGTAATCTTGGCATTGACATGCTCCTTTGTACAAAAAAACATTGGTTGTTTGAGATCAAAGATCTTGGTGCTTTAAATATTTTTTAGAAATTAAGGCTGCTCAAACCTCAAACGCCTTAGTCTTGAGCCAGCACAAGTATCTTCTCGACATTCTTCATGAGTGTGACAAGGAGGATGTTTGTCCCAGCCCTATTGCCATTGAGCAGAATCATCGAGTATAACGGCGAGGTTGTTGATGATGCCTCCCATTATCGTCAGCTCATAAGGATGGTGATGTATCTCATAGTTACCAGGCTAGACATTACATACATAGTTAATGTTCTTAATCAATTGTTGATCGTCTAGGCCAAGTTCATCTAGATGCAGCTGATCGTGTTCTACGATATCTTAAGACTACACTATGGCAAGGTATATTATTAAACAAGACATCTAATTTTGATCTTCTGGCTTATTGCAATGCAGACCGATCGCAGAGTGGTTATTTTGTTACGTTTGGTGCCACTCCAGTTTCTTAACGCAGCAAGAAACAAAATGTGGTTGCTCAATCATCTACTGAAGCTGAGTATTGCACGATGGCAATGATGATTAGTGAACTCTTATGACTTTGTTGGTTGTTGATGTGCGTGTAAACAAACACATATCTACCTATGTTTTGTGCATAGTTTGTCCATGCTTTGATCTCATTTCATCATATGTTATAGTATATTTTATGCATTTTGTGTTTTTATTGAGAAGCGGGAGACCTGTCGAAATTTGGTTATTTTATAGGTGTTCGGTGAGGATGCAAAAGTGGCAAGAAGTGGCTCATTTGTGGATCAAAGAAATGAAGTGTCGAAGGTACGTTGAAGAGAGCTGCTAAAATCCAGTGCCCTGCTGAAAAACCCAGCGAACCGCTAGATTTGGCCAGATCAAATTCCAGCGAATCGTTGGATTTAGCCAGATCGAATTCTAGTGCCTCGTTGAGAATTCTAGCGACCCGCAGGATTGGCCGAGAAGATTCCAAAAAACCTGTTTAGTCGAATTAGGACTTCTCTTTTAGGTTATCTTTTATGTTGGACTATATAAGGTCTTTAAACCCTAATTTTTGGGGACTCTTAAACATTTTCACGCAAGATTCAATCCTAGTTTCTTTTCTTCTTTGCTTTCAAATTGGAGAATTGTAATTGACAATTTGGATCAATCAATCGATGAGGTATTTTCATACATCGTGGTCAGGTGTTGTCTTTTCATTCATCTACTTGACTATTGATTACATGGTTGGTTCTTATTGAGTGTACGCATATTAAGACTGACAATCTTAATTCGTGGCACGGATTACATTCTCATCTTTACTGTTTATTAAGTTAACTGATTGTGGTGCAAGTTTAGGATTGACAACCCTAGGTTTGTTCCGTGATTTATAGTAGTTAGTTACAACCCAATCATTCGAATTGAATTGCTTAGCTTAAGATTGACAAATCATAATCCATTACTTAGAGAATTGATCCATCTGTCCATGTGGAACGATCTTACTTATCTTTATATTACTTGTGCGATCGTGTTCTCTTGCACGTATTTTTAACCCGATATTTATCGCATCAAGTTTTTGGCGCCATTGCCGGGATAGATTTAATCAATTTGTCTTTAATATTGGATACAGTTTTCTCGATTTTGAGACTAAGTTTCTTACACCTTGTTAGTCATCACTACACTTGATCCTCTTTGTTGAGTTTTGCAGTTAGTGAGAGTGTAGGAGGTGTATGCCACACACCTGTTCTGACAATCAACATCTTCTTGAGTACAATCAAACAGTTATCCGGGGGGAAGGTGAACTCCCTATAACCAGCACAATCATCCAAATGCCAAGCGGAAAGACGATCAGCTAACCTATTACATTTGCGATTGCTAAAAGTAACCTCAACTCTGCCGAACCGGTGAATTAGGTTTTTACAGTTATTCATGAGGGGAGAGAGCATGTTCTCTCGGTTGATTCCCTTGGTAAGGAACTTGACTGCCAGTTGCGAGTCAGACTGCATGATGATGTTCTGATAATTCTTCTTCCATGCTAATTGAAGTCCATACCAAATGGCCCATACTTTAGTGGTAATCGCTGCGTAGAAACCTAGGTTTTTCGCGAATCTCGTGCACCAGGTGCCTTTTTAATCTCTCACGATGCCTCCACAACCTACCAGACCTAGATTACCTTTAGATAAGCCATCTACATTGAGTTTGAACCAACCTTCGGGCGGGCGTGACTAGGTTGTAGTCCTGAAAGGGTTCAGATTGGGTATGCTCCGAAGGAAGTGAAGTTTTTTCCACGCATTTGTTGATTCTTTTGCTTGTAATAGTATGAATGAAGGTTTGTCTCTTGAAAACTCATCTTTGTTGAAGGATCTCTCGTTCCTCCATATCCATAACCACCATATGGTAGTGGCAAATATTGTGCTCCATGGAACATCCCCGTGAATTTTTGTCTGGATTTTGATGTTTGTTGAAAACCACTGTTGTTGACTTATGTTGAAGAACAAACTCCTCTGTTGGCAAGGGATTATTTTGTTCCAAATTCCTTGCACTTTAGGACAGTCTCTGAGAATGTGAAGTGTTGATTCTACTTTGTCATCGCAGATGGAGCAAGCTGGGTTTTGGGAGAACCTTCTTCTGCATCTTTCTACATTTGTCATCAACTTACCTTCGTAACAGAGCCAGATAAAAGTTCTCAATTTTTCAGGTAGAGCAAGGGACCAGATACCTTTCCACATTCCATCTTCATTCTGCCGATGTTGGGTGTTATTAACTATAGGGAGGTAAGCACTTCTGGTGGAAAATTCCCCATTATTGTTGGGCTTCCATGCAGCAATATCTGTTGTTGAGTTAGAATTATCCATATGTACGGCTGCAATCTTGGGCCACCAATCTGGGTTTAGTAAGGATTCAATCTTGTTCTAGTTCCATCCTTCATCGTGTGTTCAATAGCTCTCAATCGTGCGATTCTCATGACCAATTGGAGCTAAGGATCCGTGTTCTAGCAGAGATTGGTGATTAGGTATCCATTCATCAATCTAAAATCTGACATGCTCATCATTTCCGATTACCCACCTAGTGTTGTCATGTATACGATGAGCCAACTTGGTAATACCAGCCCAGATTAGGGATTGCCTAGCATTGGGGACCAGGTCATTAGATAAGTGGTTCTGCTTCCGATACTTCTTTGTGAGGATTTACGACCATAGTGCATCTGGCTCCGCCAGCATTCTCCATTCAAGTTTGATCAAAAGGGCTTCGTTGGCTGCTCGGGTAACCCATATTCCTAGTCCCCCTTGGTTTCGAGGTCTACATATCTCTTCCTATTTTATCCAGTGGACTGTCTTTTTATCCTCAGTATTCCCCCAGATGAAGTTTGTCTCGACACAGTCAGTCCAACTTGTCACATAATGTACGGGGTAATGTTATCACTTGCATGGCATAATAGGGGATGGTAGCAAGTACCGACTTGGTGAGTGTAATTCTACCAGCTAGGGTTAATTGTTTCCCTTTCCATCCCGCAAGCTTATTATGCACCTTGTCCAAAATGTATTGAAATATGTTTCCAGAGAGCCGTTGATGTATCGCTAGAATACCCAAATACTTCCCTAAATCATTGATCCTTTGGATTCCCAGTTTGCTGCTAAGGGCTTGGCAAGTTTCATGAGGGAGGTTGCTAAAGAAGAATATTCGGGATTTTTCTTCATTAATTTTCTACCCCAATGCAATGCAAAAGTTGGCTAGACCCTTCTTTATGAGTTTGATCTGCTCCCTTGTGGCTTCAGCAAACAGAATCACATTATCAGCAAAAAATAAGTGAGTCACCTCAGGGCCTTGTCTTGTTAATTTGATAGGTTTCCATATCTTCCGATTGGTTGCTGCCTCGATCCAATGTGCTAATTTCTCCATACACAGTACGAACAAGTACGGTGAAAGTGGGTCTCCCTGCCTGAGCCCTTTGGAAGGCATGAACGGTCCGGTCATTTTGCCATTCCATACAACTCGTATTGAGGGGTTGGAGATACAGCTCATTATCACACGTACAATTGGTTTCGGGACTCCTCCGTCTTCAAGAGTTTCCTCCACAAAACTCCACCTTATTCTATAATATGCTTTCTCTAAATCAAGCTTGATCGCAATCCACCTTTTTGCTCCTTTTTTGTATCTCATGGAATGCAAGGTTTCCTGCAAACTAACAATATTGTTAGAAATCTGATGCCCAGGTACGAAGCTCCCTTGGGCTTAGGAAATCAGTTCGGGTAGTTTAGGTTTCAGTCGGTTGACAATGACTTTGGTTAGGACTTTGTAAGCTAGGTTGCATAGGCTTATGGGTCGGAACTATTTTATGTTTTCAGGTGAGGTTATTTTGGGTATGAGGATGAGTATGGTGTCATTTATGTTTGGTGGAAGGTTCCCTATTCGAAAGGCATCCCTGATGAAGGCTACTAAAGATTTTTTGACCATATTCCAGCTTCTTTGGAAGAAGAGCGAGTGGAAGCCATCTGCCCCTGGTGCTTTGAGAGGTGTCATATTGAACAAGGCGCTGTGTATCTCCTTGATGCTAATTGGCCTTGTTGCTTGACTAGCTTCTTCGTTGGACCAGACAGGGAAGAGACCTTTTGGAAGGGCCTCGTAACTTTCCTGATCTTCCTCTGTGTACAGCTTGCTATAGTAATGCTGAGATAACTTTTCCAGTGCCTCTTTATCATCAATCCATTTACATTGTCGCACAGCTTAGACACTTTATTTCCCCTTCTTCTGATGATCGTGGTAGTATGAAAATACTTGGTGTTACGATCTCCATTTACAATCCACTGCTCCCAGGACTTCTATAACCATAAAAGTTCTTCTTGCTCCAGAACTGTCTCGAGTTCCATGCTTATTTTTTCATCCAAATTATGGAGGCCTTGATTCGGATGACGATCCAGTGCTGCTTGCAGCCCCTATAGTCTGGCCATAAGACAACGTTTTCTTGTCTCAATATTCCCAAACACTTCTCTATTCCAGACTTGTAACTCAGCCTTTAACTTTTCCAATGCTCTCGTGATGTCCTGGCTCCAGTCCCATTTGTCCTGAATCTCCTTTTCAAAGCCTGGATTGTGGAACCAAGCTGCTTGAAATCTAAAAGGTCTTCTTCCTCTTTGGCATTCCTCTTTGTTAGCGAACTGTATAAGAAGTAGAGAATGGTCAGAATGGAAGCGAGCAAGATGATGCACGATCCCTTCTTCCCATTGAGTTCTCCATCTCTCGTTACACAATGCCCTGTCAAGTCATTTTGAGATTCGTCCACCATCTCCTAATGGTCTTGACCAAGTGAAGGGGGATCCAATATAGCCCAAATCAATTAGCTTTGCCATATGAATCCAGCTTTGAAACCGCAGGTCATGACTTCGTAGATAGTTAGAGCCACCTTTTCTTTCATTTAATGATGTGATGGCATTAAAGTCGCCCGCAACCAATCAAGGATGGGTATCTTGTGGTGCAAGCTCTATCAGTCGCTCCCAATAGTCCTCTTGGCCACTTACGGGGGAGAGTGTATATACAAATGTAACTTTATAGGTTGTATGGTTCTGATACTTGACTTCAGTATGTAGGAAGTAATCTGATGTCTCTTCTATTGCCACCGAAACTTGATCACTCCAAAGGAGCTAGATTCTGCCACGATGTCCTAAGGCTTCTATACTGAAGTAATTCATCCCTAGCTTCCGGTATACCTTATCAGTGGTGGTGCCACTAATTTAGGTTTCTAGGAGAGCTACCAAATTTATACCATTGGCTTTGATTATATACTTGCAGGCTCTGAAAAAGCCTGGTTTGTGGGCACCACATACATTCCAAACTATAGTCTTGAGCTTCATAGATGGGGTGTGTAGTAGGGGGTGTGGTTTACTCTTGTAGGTGTAGCTGGTCCTTGTGGTTTATTAGGGTAGAAGGGAGATAGCTGAAGGGGGGACGGGTTTGGTATGGTGGTTCCTTCAAAGCCAACTGTCACATTAGCTAAGGAGATCTGGATTGTTATTGTAGGATTGGGGTTGCTGCTGTGTAAGTCCAGCAGCATGTTTGTAGATTGGTCTGATGGCTGGGATGGTGGATCCAAGGTATGTCCCATCACATAGGTTGAGTTGGCTTAGGGATCCTGGTTGTTGAAGTTGAGGGTGAGTCGAATAGGCTGGTTATATGGTGGTTTGGCATGAATTGGTGGTAGTTAGGAGCACTGGTGTGTAAGTTTGGGTTCATGTTTTCTTTACTGGTGTTTATACTGGCAATTGCAGCTTTAAGTTTCATGTTGAGGGTATTGTCTTCACTACATTGTCTCTTTTGAGCTTGTGGTATATTCTGTTTGGGCTGTAATGGGCGTTGGTTTTTCCTGGTTGTGTTTTTTTTTGGATTTTTCGGTGGAGTGGGGTTCTTTTGGTTTGTGTTGTTGGAGTTGGGAATGGTAATACTGGAAGTAAATCGAATCTAGCTTGGGGATGTCTCCTTATCTCCAGATTCCTCTTCAGCATTTGTATTAACCGTGTCCAAACCATGGAACCTGTTTTCATGTTCTTGGTCCTCCCGATTCGAAGAAGGCCTAGTGATCTTTCCCTTTTTTGTAACCATCATCCATGGACCCAGATCATCCCTCTTCACTTTGGTACTCTCAAAATTGCAGTCAGGTGAGTTATCAGGGCTTGGAGTCTTTGGTCCTGTTTCTGCCGTATCTGTTGTAGAGTTGTTTGCTGGACAGTTGCTTTCCGTCATGCATCCTCCATAATTGCAGCAGCCTTACAGGTGCCCATACCTTCTACATCCAAAGCAGATAATATGCAGACCTTCATATTCAACTTTGTGTGGTTGACCATTGATGTGTGTGTAAACATACACACATTTGATCATGTTTAGTATATTGTTTAGTTATGTTTTAGTTAATTTGATTATGTTTTTATCCTTCGTTGTATCTATTTTTGTTTCAAGTTTGGATTCGGTTACTTGTGAGAGTTTTGATGTTTATTGCAGATGAGGATTGGAAGAAGGAATTGGATCGAGAAATGGAGTTTCCATAGTGTAGCGCATGCTACAGTTCATAACGCATGCTACACAAAAACATGCACTTGATCCCAGCGATTCATAGCGCACGCTACACATTATAGTGCACGCTATGAAGTGTAGCGCACGCTACACCTGAAGAAGAAAAGTCAAAGAAAGCTGCAACAGGCGCCGAAAGCTTCGCCGAAATCTTCCATTTGCACCAAGCAAATTCTAAATTGGCTACAAAGTTGAATTCTCAGCTGGCAACCTTGATCATATCCCCTGTCATGCATTAATTGAGAGCTATAAAATGAGAGGAGGGGGAAAGAAGGAGAGAATCGAAATTAGTTTTAGTTTTCCTTTGAAATAACTCTTATTTATAGATTTAGCTCTAGTTTGTCTTTCTTTCTCAAACAACGGATTATAAATCGCTGGGATCGAGTGCATGTTTTTGCGTAGCATGCACTATGAACTGTAGCGTGCACTATGTAATGTAGCGTGCGCTATGAAACGTAGCGTGCGCTACATTATGGAAACTCCATTTCTCGATCCAATTCCTTCTTCTAATCCTCATCTGCAATAAACATCAAAACTCTCACAAGTAACCGAATCCAAACTTGAAACAAAAATAGATACAACGAAGGATAAAAACATAATAAATCAACTAAAACATAACTAAACAATATACTAAACATGATCAAATGTGTATATGTTTACACAGACATCACACCCCCACACTTAAGTCTTTGCTTGTCCTCAAGCAAAGTGCATCAGAAGAACTAATAGAATTGGAATCCGCAGCGATCAAACCATTGTTACACAACTTATCCCGAAATCACACAAGTCACACACCTAAGTATCATGAGCATAAATTGTATAGACAACTCACTCTCAGATTTTTAGTCTTGTCTTATCATCACAAATTCCAGACCAAGGAGTTAACCACTCAGAGGATAAAATTAATTTAAGTTCACTCATATATGGTAGGTATCTATCCTATCACTCGCATGCACGTCCAAGGTCAAAAAATGTTAGATATCATACTCAATCATAGTCAAACAAGATAAATCATGCCGTAGGAGGGACTTTACTGGGTTGTAACAAGGCTGCAAGAAAGGGTGAGGAGATATGTATGGAAGGTAGCTAAACCATCCAATCCGAGGAGCTATACAAAAGTGTTCTAACTCTCGGCTATTCTATATTTCTCACCATATGTTCTCTCATTCCCGATGTAATCCAAATCCTAAGGACCAAATTTTTGACTTGCTTATTCTATGCCTTGTGCTTTTCTTGACTTTCATGCTCACTTCTTTTTTTTTTCTTTTCACTTTCCCATCGATTTTTTTCTTTTCTTGCTTTTCCATCTTTCCATTTTTTTCACTTTTCTTTACATTTTCCAATTTCTCCTTTTCTTTTCATTCCAAGCACAAGGTGATACTTTTTGGGACATAGCAAATCAACTTTTTGCACATTGTTTTGGTCTTAAACTACCCATGAACCTAATTGATTATCCGATCTAACTATATTACTATATGTACCCTTACAAAGTTTTTCCCAAAAGATATGATCCTAAAGCATCCTCGGACGGATAGTCAAAGGTAGGGAATGGTCAAATAAGGCTTGTAACTTGGCTTACATATAGTATTTAAATGAATAAGGCTTTAAGCTCAACCAGGTTAGCAAGGGATTTTGTAAGGATTTTGGCTCTAAGGTTCCTAGGTTCATATCAAAGAAGCCCTCGACGCAATCTTTCTTATCAACCAATGCATGAGTAATCTCCTAATACTCTCATCACTTGAAACACGTAGGCACCTCATGAACAAATAGGATGGTTATCCTTCCTTCGACTCAATTTTTCACAAGGTTCTTTTTGTCAACTCCTTAGTTTAACCTAAGTGAATCAACGACTAGCCTAAACGACCAAGAGTGAGGTAGCTATAAGATCCTACACAATTCTCTCAAGTGTGATTCTTATCATGACTCAAGGTTTGCCGATTAACAAAAAGTTTAAAATTTTATGGTTTTTCTTCATCAATTGCACAAGACTATAAACACTTCAATCACAAACACATGTCACATACAAAAGAGACTCGGTCACATGCATATAATGGACTAAAACAACACATATTTCATAAAAACATATAAATAAAATGAGAACAAATGCAAGCAACAAACACAACTCCCCCACACTTATCATACACATTGTCTTCAATGTGTAGAAATCCACCACTTATACAAACAAACAAATCACAACATCACATAAACAAGAAAAATAAAGAGAGGGGAAAGGATATAGCATGTTCATTGGTATGGAAGAGGAGGCGATGGTGGTAGACTGGAGAGGTAAGCCCATTAGAAAAAGTCGTAGAATTCTTGAGTGTGTATGTTGCTATGTACTCCATAATCAGGTCGAGTAGTAAGCACTGCAAATGTAGCATCCGCTGGATCTGAAGAGAAAGTCTTGCAAAATAAACCAAAAAATGACACACATTTTTTTCCGAGGGTGACATTGTATACATTCCCCTAGAAACTTACAAACTCGAGAAAAATTGGACGAGTGACACGAAATAAGAGAAAAACAAGAGAAAGTAGAGGTAGTTCTAAGTTAACGTCGTTAGCTTGACGATCGCAATTGATCATCGAGGTCCTGGGTCATCGAGTTTTGCCCATGATCCTTGTAGGTCAATATGAGTAGCTTGGTTTACCTGCAAATGCTCCATGTTCACCTCAGATTTTGGCTTGGCATCAAGATTATGAGTATGGACTTGTGGTGGCTTTTTACCCTGTCCTTGACTAAGAGCTGTAGATAAAATATTAGGCAGTTTATTATCTCTACTCAAGAAAGCACACCTCAAGCAACCTAGTAGTGGTTTATGCTCCAAGTCTAGTGGTGTGATAGTGGATAGTACCAACTTGGGCCATGGTGGATCACTTGATTCAAATGATTCTCTTTTGTGTACCCCTGACACTTGCTCTTTAATATCTGGGCCTTCCACCTCCATTTTAGTTTCATACACTACTGTTGGTTGACTTTTGACAAGACCCTCTTCATTGTGCTTGGCCACCAGCTTGTCTATGGCATCGGGTCTATAGTAGTCATCTTCCATGGTAGGGCATTGGCTACTTTGAACACTTTGAAAATGACCTCATCATCACGGACCTTGAATCGCAACTCTCCCTTCTCAACATTGATACTTGCTTTTGCAGTGGCTAAAAATAGATGCCCAAAAAGGATAGGCATGTCTCGATCTTCTTCCATCTCCATAACAATGAAGTCTACTAGAAAGATCAGAGTATCAACTTTTACGAGCACATTCTCGATCATTCCCATTGGCATAGCCATTGACCTATCTGCAAGCTGAAGGACTACTGATGTTGGTTGTATGTCCCTCAACCCAAGCTTTCGGAATATAGAAAATAGCATAAAGTTGATGCTGGAGCCAAGATCTATTAATGTCTTCTTGAACGTTTGGTCTCCGATGGTGCAGAGGATGGTAAAACTTCTAGGGTCCTTCATCTTCTGAGGCAACTTCTGGCTCAAAACAGCACTATAATCTCTTATTAGTGGAATGACTTCGAAGTCATCAATGCTCTTCTTCTTAGAAATGAACTCCTTTATCCACTTTCGGTAAGTAGGCATCTGCTTGAAGGTGTCAAGGAGCGGAATGTTGATGTAGAGGTTTTTGAATAACTCCAAGAACTTCTAGTAGCTCGGGTGCGATACTTGCTTGTTTACCCTTTGTGAAAAAAGTGGTGGAGGATATTTCCTCTCTGGTGCAGACTTCATTGGCTCCACCGCAAAATTGTCTTACTTTGCTTCTACCGATATCCCCCAAAGCTCTTCTTCTTTTTTGCTCACCGGCTTTGCTGGCAACTTTCCTGTTGGAGTTGAGGCATTCTTTCCCAAGTCTAGCTTACTCCTTATAGTATGGCCTTGCAATGCTCCTATTTGGTGGGTGGGGCTTCAGTGTTGCTTGGAAGAGTGCCCGGTGGTCTTGCATTGAGCTGTGTTGCTAGCTGGCTAATTTGCACCTCTAAATTCTGGATTGTTGCCTGATGACTAAGTAATTGCTTATGCAACTCGTCTTTACTCTGTGGATCTTGCTGAGGTGGTGCTTGATGCTGCCACCTTTGCTGATACGAAGAATTGCTGAGGCAGAGGACCTTGTGCATTTTCTCCTACAAAAGGTGGTCTTGAATGTTGAAGTACCTGTTGACCTGCATTATTCTTCCATGAAAAATTGGGATGGTTTCTCCAACTAGGGTTATAAGTATTTGAATATGGATCATTATTCCAGTTGGTATTTCCTACAAAATTAACAGGTTCAGCAATTAAAGAGCAAGTATTCGTACCATGTGGTCCAGAGCAAATTTCACAGACCTTAGAAGACAACTATGCTTGTGATGCCATCGAACTTTGGAATATCTGCGTAAGTGCTGCTACTTGTGCCTTCATAGCAGCAACTTCACTACTATCTTACACACTAGCCACTTTTCTCCTTTCGGTTCGATCTCCCTACTCATGGTTGTTGGTGGCCATGGCCTCGATGATTCGGAAGCCATCAGCTTCTTCTTTCCTTGTCAGATTTCCTCCAGCAGCTGCATCTAAGTTAACTCGGATCTGCGGCTCACATCCATTATAGAATGTTTGTATAAGCATCCATTCTGGCATTTGATGGTGTGGGCAGTCGCGAAGTAGTCCCTTATAGCGATGCTAAGCTTTGTAGAGAGATTTACCACCCTGTTGCTTAAAATGAGAAATTTTATTTCGGAGTTGAGTGGTCTTACCTGGAGGATAATATTTGGCTAGAAATTGATCGGCTAGCTCCTCCCACGTAGTGAAAGTGCCAGCAGGAAATGAATCTACCCATTCTCGAGCATCATCTTTCAGGCTATACTTGAATAATCGAAGTTTAATGGCATCTGGCGAGACACCATTATACTTGACTGTCCAGCAGTGGTCTTCGAACCTTTAAATATGCTTAGCGGGATTTTCAGAAGGGTAACCTCCAAATTGGTCTTGTTGAACCATGTTGAGGAGGTTACTCTTTATTTCAAAATTGTTGGCCTCAACTGTTGGGTAGGCTATGCTCGATCTGAGATCGACAAGCCTTGGATGCAATTTGTTCCTCATGGCCCCGGGTGCATTTACTACTTGTCGATCGGCCATCTCTCTCCTGAGTTGGTTCCTCCATCGATGAAAAGTTTGTTCAATCTTAGGATCGTACTCTTGGAGAGGTTGATTGTCTCGACGGGTATGTGGTATACACCAACTGTGCTTTTGCTGCGCTTAGCACTTAACAAACAAGATCAAGCGTAGAGATAATCCAGAAGGTATAACAAAACTTAGTCTCAAAATCAATAATACTATATCCAATATTAACGATAACAAATTCAAACAATCCCCGGCAACGGCGCCAAAAACTTGATTTGTCCAATTGTGGATCTAAAATATGTGCAAGAGTACAGGATCGCATAAGTAATATAATGATAAGTAAAGTCGTCTCCTCAGGGAAAATAGAATTCGTTCGTTAAGTACTGGGTTGTAAGTCTTAGATTTTAAGCTGAGTGTATTAAAATAGAGTGATTTGATAATTAATTTAACACTACAAGTTATTGTACAAATCTAGAGTCGTCAATTCTAGGCTTAAACAATAATCAAAATTATAGCTATGAAATGAAGAACAACGGGTGTAATCTTGTGCAATGAACTGAACTTGTCAATTTCAATGCAAGGCACAATGATAAGAAACGATCAATGATTAAGTAGATGAATGAAAAGACAATAAGTACCTCGTTGATTGAATCGAACCTTAGCTCACCATTTGGCAAAATCTCTTAATACCGATGAAAATTATACCTAAAA
This sequence comes from Hypericum perforatum, assembly GCA_012979155.1. NCBI lineage: Eukaryota > Viridiplantae > Streptophyta > Magnoliopsida > Malpighiales > Hypericaceae > Hypericum > Hypericum perforatum. The sequence continues at coordinate 218,585 of SOPF01028143.1, forward strand.
CCGAGCTCCAAAAAATCTCCCATGATCCCATCAAATAAGTCCTATAATATCAAATATCTCTACACCAAGTTGTAGTTCTAGATGATATGAACATACTTGAATTGGAATCACTCAAATTGGAGGTTATACAAGAAAGTTATGAATTTTTGAAGTGAAGTGTGCAGGGGTTTACCAATCCAAGATCGAGAAAAACTACGCTCGTGGCTTTCTAAAACTATGCCTGTGGGCTTCATTTCTAAAAATATGCATCCCAACCTAAAGTTATAGATTTAGGTCTTACAGACCCGCTCGTCTTAATATCGCTTGATTTAGAGTTCGTATGAGAGAGTTATGATTTGTCTACCAAAATTCGATGAACTAAGCCTATCATACCTAAACCGACCATAATCCACTCAAACTCCAAAACTCGACCTCAATTCATAAAACTCATATCAACAAAGTTGTACATAATTGTGTTACAGACATACATGACTTGGAAATATCTAAATTGGAGTCTATACGAAAAAGTTATGCCTATTCTTCCAATGGTCAACGAGTTGAACAACACGGTTTTAAAACCAACTAACACAAAATAACCAAAAGTCGGACCAAATGGTTGCAACCAAGACAATTTATGAGGGTCATAACAGTCTCCCCTCCTTATAAAATTTGGTCCCTGAATTTGCATAAAGAAGACCGACTTGCTTGTCATACAAAAAGATGAAAAAACTTGATTTCATCTCTTCCTCCATTTCCCAAGTCGCCTCGGCCAATGAGCGATTAGCCCACTCAATTTTTACCATCGGAAGCTCTCTATTTTGAAACTTTTTGACCTCATGATCCAAAATCCTGATCTGATCCTCTTGATAAATCAAATCTCCACTAATCTTCACCACTTGTTATTCCAAAATATGCGTAGGATCATGTAGATACCATCTAAGCATAGAAATGTGGAAAACTGGATGAACATGCAACATAGATGGTGGCAAGGCCAACAGATAAGCAACTGGTCTGACTCTTTCCAAAATTTTGAACGGACCAACATATCAAGGACCACTACACATCATAGCGCACGCTACACCTGAAGAAGAAAAGTCACAGAAAGCTGCAGCAGGCGCCGAAATCTTCGTCGAAATCTTCCGCTTGCACCAAGCAAATTCCAAATTGGCTACAAAGTTGAATTCTCAGCTGGAAACCTTGATCATATCCCCTGTCATGCATTAATTGAGGGCTATAAAATGAGAGGATGGGGAAAGAAGGAGAGAATCGAAGTTAGTTTTAGTCATAGTTTTCAAAATTGGATCGGAGATCGACCCGGTGGGCTGGCCGATCTCCGGTCAGACTGGTCCGACCGGTCGGATGGCTGATTGGATGGTTGGTCGGACCAAAATTTATAAACAATGTATATAAGTAAATAAAAGTGTGAATACTTACCGTCAAGTCCATCTAGCTCAGTTGGTAAGAGTGCAAGGAAATTTACATTCAGGTCGTGGGTTCAAATCCCATGGTGGGAACTTTTATTAGTTCCAACACGATAAATATATAAATTATAAAGTGTAAATCTTTATCGCAAAGCCCAATCAGCTCAGTTGGTAAAGCACAAGGCTACTAACCTTGTGGTCACGGGTTCGAACCCTAGGTATGCATTTTTATTTTCAAACACGCATAATTTCTGAAATAAAATAAAATAGATTATATTAATATTTAATGGTGTAGATATTGTCGTTAAACTCGTCCAGCTCAGTTGGTAGCGGGTAAGGTTTTCAACCACAAGGTCATGGGTTCGAGACCCAAGTATGTTTTTTCCCTAAAAACTTAATGAACCAGATTTTTGGAGGCAAATTTTCTGATTCGACTAGCCAGTTCGACCAGAATATCTCCGATTCGTTAGGTCAGCGTACTGATTACCTATTTTTGGTTGGTGTCTTGGGTGATTCGCGGTCCGACCGGTTGGATCGCTAGTCGGACCACCATTTTGAAAACAATGGTTTTAGTTTTCCTTTGAAAAAACTCTTAGTTATAGATTTAGCTCTAGTTTGTCTTTCTTTCTCAAACAACGGATTGTAATTGAAGGTTCGATTCAACCAACGAGGTACTTATTGTCTTTTCATTCATCTACTTAATCATTGATCGTTTCTTATCATTGTGCCTTGCATCGAAATTGACGAGTTCAGTTCATTGCACAAGATTACACCCGTTGTTTTTCATTTCATAGCTATAATTTTGATTATTGTTTAAGCCTAGAATTGACGACTCTAGATTTGTACAATAACTCGTAGTATTAAATTAATTATCAAATCACTCAATTTTAATACACTTAGCTTAAAATCTAAGACTCACAACCCGGTACTTAACGAACGAATTCTATTTTCCCTGAGAAGACGAGTTTACTTATCATTATATTACTTGTGTGATCGTGTACTCTTGCACGTATTTTAGATCCACAATTGGACGCATCAACCATTAATGAGTATTTCACCATGTAGAGCTTTTGTGAGGTCAATCTCCACGCAAAAGCGAGCAAAGTGTCCTCTCATGCGCCCTGCCATATTTGGATCAATTTTTAATTGGTCTTCCCATAGACTTCGTCGCAACCCTCAGCATATTAGAGTGGTAGTACCTCATGGGAAGGTTGGGGAGCCTAACCCACACCTTGGTCCTGGTTACATCCTGTTCCGAGGGAGTAAAGCCATGGACCCATGGGCTTACTGTGAGGTAGTGATCAAGGTACATCCATGGACCTCCATTAACAGCATGTTCATAATCTGTATCATCCTCGAAAATAGCTAGATAATACCCGTGGGGGAGATCTACCAGCTTAAAACCATCCCTAGGATTCCACAACTGTTGAACTCTATTAAGTAAAGTTCTATAACCCACTGACCTTCCAAGTACTTTGATGACAGCTGTGCGCTTCCAAGGTTCGTCAAGCTGGTCAAGGGCTGATTGAGTTAAGATGATGTTGGGGCGTGCCGGATCGGTCTTCGAATCGATACTTGCCAGTCCGAGAGCGATCCAATCCTCATCCGTTGTTTGTGCTTTAGGTAGAGTAGGATCTCCTTTGACCGATTCACTGTAAGATCTTCGATTTGAGCCTTCATTAGGGATATCTTTATTGGACAGGGGTGTGGTGGTTGGGTGATGGCATGGCTTGGGATTGTTTGGGTTTGGGGCATACGGAGTGGGTTTTTGTTGCTACGGATCTGGTTCTTGGGACTGAGGTGGGTTTGAGTTGAGTGGGTTGGATGGGTTGTTGATGGGATTGACGGGTGTTTCCGGTGGTGCGGCGGGCAGATCGGGTAGGGGTGGGTGTTCCGGAGGGGTAGGGTTGGGCTTGGGTGGGGAGCGGGGGGTACTCAGGGTTCATGGTAGTCAATTGCTAATTAGAAATTGATCGGGCCCCTTTTTTTACAGTTAACGTATGGTACCGTATGCCTAAGAAAACAATCATAACATTTGCCAAAACTTTCTCGGCGATTCCATTTGGTTCACGAGTTTTCTATTTGTTGTAGGGTAAGTTCGCGAATATTCTGGGACGTACGTTTTTTTTAATATAGCTCAAATGCCACTATTCTTTTTTGCCTTCTGCTAGCGAATGGTTCAATGTTTTACTGCAAGCATACGTTTTCAACCTCCATGCTCAATTATGAAACCGGTATATAATTTTTTTAAAATTACGTTGTTCAATTCAAATTTAAAATAAATTAAATCTCATAAGTTTCTTAACATGTGATTGTTCTGTTTAATTAATTATCTGAAACATGCGATAGTTCTGCAAACATACCATTACTCGCCATTTCAGAACAAAATTGCCACAATTGATTACAACTCAGCAGTTCAACTGAATTTAGTTTCTTTTTGCGAATACTGAATTGCTTAATTATAGGCTTATAGCACGATTGATTTCCATAATCCGGATTGAAAGGTGGTAATTATGAAAAAACAAATTAGAGAGACTAAAGGCTCTAGATTATTAATTACTCAAAAGTAACCGCACTTGAGTAAAAAACCAAAACCAAGAGAAATTACTTTTCCTTTCTCCCCCGAAACAAAAACATAAACCTTGAACCTCAACAATTTACAGATTTGCCATCCCGGTGGCACCATCCTCTCCGCTTTCGGCAGCTCGCCAAGCCGACGTCGAGATGAGCGGCCGGTTGTGCCAGCCGAACGTCAAGCATCCTTCGGTCTCCTCCACGCAGTACCCCTCGGCCGAGAATAGCGTCAGCAGCATGCTGGCTTGCTTGAACGCGTTTGAGCCGAGGTGGAGCGGCTTGAATCCGGCTCCCCCGAGCCGGTCCCTCCACTTGGCGAGCGGTTCGTGCCTCTCCACTCGTGCCGCCCCCTCGCTCCCCACCACGTTCCATATCTCCCTCTGCACGTACATCTCGGCCAGCGCCTTCGCCGGCTGAGCCGAGCCGCAAGCCTCGAGCGAGTCGAACATCGTGGAGTAGTAGTAGAGCGCCTCCGTGAAGCGGTTGAGGAAGTTGTCTTGGTTGTGGTTGGCTTCCTGCTCCACGACGGTTACGATCTTCGGGTTGAGGCTTCTGATCCAGCCAAGCACAGTCTCGATCGGCGATCCGGCGAGGTCCTGCCGGAGGAGCTTGTGTAGCTGCATGACCGAGTTGACAGCGAGGGTCTCGCCTGGGTTGACCTGGAGCATCCACGGCTTTACGTCCTCGAGGCGGGAGGCGGCGACGCCGCGGAAGGTAAACCGGACGTTGACGGAGCGGGCGAGCTCGGCAAGCTTCAGGCCGATCTCGCGAAGGGAATCCCTTCCGTCCGGGGAGGGTGGGCCGATGCCGGTTAGGCGGAGGAGCGGGGGGCCGCCGGGACGGAGCGCGACTGCCTGGATCAGCGCCGGCCACTGGAGACCGTGCATCAGGTTAAAGTCGACCACGTGGACGATGTCGTGACCGGCGACGGCCTCGAGGATCGCCTGGTTTGCTGTGAAGTGCGCGAACTTGAGGTACGGCGAGGCCTCGTAGAAGTGGTGGTAGAGGACCTCGTTATCACTATCCGGAAGAACCGCTGTCGCCGGCGGGGAGAAGATCCTGCGGGTGAGGGCATCGATGAAGTGCGCGGCGACCTTCCCTATCCCGCAGGAGGTGTTGACGCGGGAGAGGAGCCCCTGCATGTCCTCCGTGAGGGACCCGGCCAACGAGAGGTCGCCACGTTGAACAGACTCCGCGCACGTAACCAGCGCGTGCACGAGCTTTATCCCGGAGTCCTCCTCCATGGCGGTTATAACCATCACCTGGTTGTTTAAACTCTGTGGCAGTCCCTCGTATGGCGCATTTTTGTGATCGACGAGAACCGTCGGATCGAACTCGGAGAGATCTGACGGTTGGGAGTGGTTGAACTCAGTGAGGAGGAAGTCAACCCACGAGGAGAGACCAGATGGGTTGTACAAAACGGTGTCGGATGAGAGCATCGAGATTTGGTTGGAGTTAAGCATAACTGCCTCTAGCGACGCGAGGCGTTCCGCGACCTGTCGTAGGTCGGACGACCGGACTTTGTACCCCGCGCCAGCTAACAGGTTGTCCATATCCTGCGGCTTGGCCGGGTTCGTCGACGACGAGCCAGAAGAGGAGTAGCTGCCGTTGTGGGAGCCAGGAGAGCTCTCGTAGAACAACTCCATTTTGTCTGGAGTCGCTGTTTTAGGACACAACATGGAGGGTACAGCTTTGCTTTCTTTTAAATTGTAATGCTTTATGGGCTCTCTTCTCTGCTCTCTGTTGTTGATATAACTAACACGATGCGAGAGCAGTGGGAGTGGTAGAAAATTTAAACGATGGTTTTTAGTTTGAAGAGAAAGGTGAGGCTGACCAATGGTATTAAATTGCTATTAGTTAGTCTACTTTGATTCATATTTTTAAAATAAAATAGGCGCTGTCTAGAGAGAAGCGTTACCTTTAAAGCTTTGTTATTACGTTTGATTTAAAATTGAGATTTTTTATTTTATTTAATATTTTTTCGTGTTAAATTCTCACTAACAATAGTTTACAAGCTGCGAAATCCGTGACTCGTCGTTCTAACCCAATTGTTTTATTTGTTTAGTCTGCGAAGAAGTAGTCAGCGTTAATCTTTGTTATCTAGTTCATTTTTTTCCCTTGAATTTCCCACCCGAATCCCCATTTCTGATTGGCTTATGTATGTTTTCCGTCCATATGTAACGCTCATGAACAGTAACCGTAGTACTGTTGGAATATATTACATAAAATTTAATGAAATATTTTGCGTCGCAAGAAAAAAAATAATCGACGGAACATTTATGTGTTGCAATATGTAAAAAAAAAACAAAATTGGGCTTACGGTATAATAAAAAAAATCAACGTCTCTTTAAAGTATCGTTATTTCGACCAAAACTCGAAACTTCAAAATTGTGGCATTGTTTATGTAATTTTTGGAAATTTTGTTTCCTGATAGCTAGGACTAAAATTTTTATGTCACTGTGGCTTAATTTAATTTTTATGTCACGCCGTGGCTTAAGTTCTAAAATGGTAAAAATATTCTAGGAACTCTAAAAAAATTTCGTCATAGTAACTTTTGATATCCAACATTATTATCTAAATAATTATTAAAAAAATACTAAGAAAATCATTTAAAAACAACTCGAGATCTCTATTCGCGCTATAGGTATCCAAGTTTGGCAAATTTATGTAGTTTTTTTGTCTAAAATTAGACAAACTTTGGCCGCTTTTATATAATCTCCAAAAAATTGTCTTTCATTTTCTAAGGAAAATGCGACTCATTTATGTAGATTTTTGGTCATTTTTAAATTTTACCTAAACCTTTGGACTGATAAACTTTTTAAAATTGCTACATTTTTATGTCTTTTAAAGTTGTTAACTGCAACATATATATGTCGTTTTGATGCAAATTTCCTGCGCACAAAGTCCTCCGAGTCTAAAACACGCGTCCACCGAAATTTGGACCACGATCTTATTGCAAATCGTTTTTTAAAGTAAATATATCATTCTTCCAAAAGATTACACATAGTCAAAGTCTTTTCATGAATAGCTATTCAAGGGTTATGCAAGATATATAACAATTAGACCACCCGCAGCGAGGGGGACTTACGCCCCCGCCCCGCCACGTGTCAAAATTAGATTGGCATCTCGCTAACACGCGCAGCGCTCCCGCGTGTCACCGAGGCGCGCCTCGCCCCGACAGGGTCGTCGCGCCCCAGGCGACGTCGCCTGGGGTGTCCAATTAGTTTTTTTTTATGTAAAATTAATTTTTTTAAAAAAAAATGGGTGGGCTGAATTGATTTCGGTATGACTAGGCCGTGGGCCTTGTTGCCATCCATTAATTCCGCCCAAGTTAATGAAATAATTTTTTCCATGCCATTCTCTTATATAATCACTTCCTATAGTGTCATAATCACTTCCTATAGTGTCCCATGTTGCTGAATTCGATGTGGGACAAATCAATTCACAAACTAAAAAAATGGACAGCAAAATATGGACGAGTGTAAAAGGTGGGTCTCGAACACATGATCAAGGGGGTAAAGAGAGAGGCTTTTACCACTTTGCTACAACCATTTATTAGTTATCCTATTCTGAATAAAAAATATATTATATGTACACCAGAAATATTAAAGAACAATTTAATTTATTGGGCAAACATTAAGAAGCATTTAATTTGATTTTACCAAATTGCTCCATTTCATTCATCTTGGTATTTTAAATATTTTATATAAAAAATTAGAAATATTTTTAATTTTTTATTTATGTTGATTAAATAATGTAATTTGAGATAAATTATATAATTAGATGAACTTATGTAATTGAAAAAAATTATGTATACATGTATTTATGTATCTTGAATTCTATTTAATTTGTAATTCGACAAATTTGTAATTAGGATTATTTATAAGTATTTTTTTATTTTCTTAAATTTCTTTTGATTGGTACGAACTTAAATTTAATATTTTCAAAGTTACACGAAAAAATACTCGAGTCTGATACAGTTAGTTGAATTTTAAAAAAGTTGAACTGAGAAAAAAGCTGACATGGTGTCCAGGGCATGGCACTGTAGTGAGGGCACCACTGTGTGCTGAAAATTGAGAGCAGGGGCGCGGCTGACGTGGCGCCCAAGGCGTGCACTATAGCGGGGGCACCAATGCGGATGGTCTTAGAAACTCTGCCTACAAGATTCTAGAAATAATATTAAATATTGTTTACAGAAATCTGAGATGGAGCTGGAGCATTAACCATTTTCGCATACGATAAAGGATGAAATGAAAAAGAATTTCGTTGATTCATTTTTATTAGACTCTGGGCCCGGATTGCATTCAGCAAACCGTCCCTATTCGAGTGGAGAGGCACTGACGAACAGATAAGCTCTGACGTCAGCGAACGGATAAGCATTGACGTAAGCAGACAGCTGAGCAGCTGCTTGCATAGTTGCTAGGTTTCAGGCTTGCAATGCCTTGAACCATGTGGTGAGCCACGTGACGATACGTGTCAACAACTTGTCAGCTGCTTACTTCAGCTGCATCCAAAGCCTATAAATAGGACCCCTGATGGTTTTTGAGAACCTGCTGGTCCTAACTATTCACAGAAAACCACTCGTATAAGAAAATATCAGTTTAGTACTTGATATTTTCCAAGATATAAATTATGGGCCAATCGTGGAAATCTAGTTATTGATCTGTTAGAATGTGATTGTAATTCGATCGGCAACTCGCGATAGCCGAGCAAGATCAATGGACTTCAAGACATGTAACGTACTTGCTACAACAAGTAAGTACGATTTAATTAATGTCTATCATTTAATTAAATAAGATTTGAACGTAATTAATTGATAATTACACTCCGACCCCAACAACTGGTATCAGAGCATGGTTATTACTGTGATTTGATAATCATATGATATTTTAAATCAAATAATTTGTTGTTGTTGTGACTTAAATATCATTGTAATTGTGATTTAATTAAAAATTACAATCTGTTGGTACTTATTTATAATTCGATTTATTACTTTTTATATTAAATTGAAATTTGATAAAGTACAAAATTAGAATTTTCCCATCGTCGTGGCATATGCTACTAGGACCTTCCTTTTAGTTTTGGGAAAGTACATGGGTCGAATTGAAATATTACCATTTCAATCAATCCTCTAGAACCCTAATTGGGCAATTTTTTGCCCAAATCTTCTCTTCTCAATTCTGGTTAGCTCCGGCCAAACCAAGACCTGTAAAAGGTCAGAACGTGATCACCGACGAAGTCCTCAACATTTTGATGTTGAGTTCTCACTGGAAGTCGCCGTCATTTGCCTGCAGTCGTAGTCCTCTGATTCGCTGAGAATGAGAAGGAGAACAAAGCGGCAAAGGAGCATAGTAGCTCCTCGGCTTAAGTAGTAACTATGGCCATGATCGGGAGGTCATGATGGACACAGCCTGACCTGTAATGAAGGCCACCGCACAGCCGTTTGACAACTGTCATATATGGTGGTTCGACCCCTTTTTTGGGATTTAAGAGAGGAGAGAGAAAGTCAGAGAGAGAGAGAAAGCTCATGATTTTCTAATAAGGGTATTTTCATAATTTTATGATTTGTCACAAAAATCTTAAATACTCTAGCTAATTATTGCAAATCAGTCACTATAGTTTTAAATGAATTATAAATTGATCCTTTTCTGGATTAAGTTTTATTTCCTAATTTCGAGTTGATTTGAATTTGAAGTCAAAATTGAGTCAAAATTTAGGAGAAATTTTATTTTTTAATTGGATAAATCAGTTTTATTCAATTAAATTCCAAAATTTGACTAGAAAAATCTAATTTTTCAAATAGGTTCCTTAAAAATTAGTTATTTTTTAAACCTATGAAATTTTTGGAAGATGTTCCAAAAATTACTAGACATAGCATAAATCACAGGATAGATCATTGGAAGATTAAAAATTTAATTTTCAATCTTATTTTTGGGAATATGAGATTTGATCCAAAAATTATCTAGCATTGGTTGCTAGACAACAATGTCCACCTGGAGTTATCTGACCTTCAACCCTGAGTCTTTGAGACAATGTGTGTTGATGAGGTGTTTACTGCCACGGATACCCAAGGATGACATGTATGTGATAGTTGAACACATCAACGCGGTGTATAAAGATATACAAGAGGCCATTAGTTTTGGTGCTTACATTTGTGAGGAGGATAGACCAGCAATGTTTTGTGACTTGCTGACGACCTTAAAATCCAAAAAGATATGAGTAGTCTTTGGAATCCCTTAGTGTACAACCATTGCTATTGTCATGCTTTTGAAGCATTTAAGGCACAAAGACCTTTTAAGGGAGATGTGTCCCCCTCCTGTGTTGAAGTTGAGAAGCGGTTTTGTACTTTTGTTTGTGCAATCTCACATATGTACAAAAGTTTGTCATGCAAATAAATAAAATGAGTTTGTTTATTCGTATCCATTTGAGTTTACTATATGTGTACTTTGAATGACCTTGGTTTAAGATTAACTATTGAATGGTAATGGCAAGCACGCTAGCGACCCACTTTGATTTTGATACTAGTCAAAGACCTTGAGTCATTAAAGTTGTGAAAATTTAGTAAACTGGTTCATATTCTTAAATCAAATTTCTGATGTGTTCTTATACTTTAAATTCCATATAGAGATGTTAGTTTCCTCTAGAACGATAGTTGCTAAGTTGAACTATGAGCTTAAACTTAACGGTGATAACAATGACAACTAAAGCATGAAAATCTAGTACGGGCTCGAAGAACAAGAGGTTCTTGAGCTAGTACTTGTGATTATATTAGAGCCTGATGAAGAACACTTCATAACATAGGCAAGATTATGAAGCCTATACTGTTTGAAATAGAAAGAACTCGGTTGCACATTTGATATTGCTAAGTTCCATGTTGGATAACATCACAAGACAATTTTATGTTTATGAGAATGTGAAAGAATTTTATGATGTCCTCAAATTAAAATTCGGGAAGTTTTCTGTGTTGAAGCTTCGTACTTTGACAATAAAGTTTGATACCTTTAAGAAATGTCCTAATGTTCATATGAGGAAATATTTAAGGATAATGTCCAACATGATTAGTGACCAGGCTAAGGTTGGTCACGTGCTCAGTAGTGAGCAACGGATTCTAGCTGTCATCCATTCCTTGCCTCCAAGTTGGGAACAGATGAAGCTGAACCTTACTTATTTCCAATCACCTAGTAACATTGAGGATGTTGAAAAAAGACCGTCTTCATACTACGAAATTTTATTTTGAAGCAAATTTGATTAGTTTGAATTGTTCAGGGAAAAGGAAGAAAAAGAGGAAAGAAAAGAGTAAGGGTTTCTAAAATCCAAAGGCTAATAACTTAGAGCCCAAAGCAGATAGCTCCTAGTCTAAGAAAAGAGGCAATTTAATATTTCTAATGTAAAATGTTATAACTATCATAAGAAGGGATATTTTACAAGAGATTGCAAAATGTCTAAGTAGGTACATTTAAACTCTAATGTGAATGAGGTTAATGTATCTTCTTGTACCCTTATTGCTGAATCACATTTTATGTGAGTGATAGATTTTAGAGTAATAGACCATATAGCTAGAGATGATGGTCCAATTTGTAGAATATTGATAGTTGTCGACTGAAATAAAAATCATTTTTGTTAGTAATAACTTGTTTGTGGGTGTGAAGGGTATGGGCACTTGTGGAATACACCTCTGGGGTGGGCATGCTTTCCTTTTGCATGACATGTTGTTTGCTCCAGATATTCATTTGAACCTGATTTCTATATCTACTTTGATATCTTTAGGTTTTTCATTATTGTTTGAAAACGATGTTGTTAGGTTGTAGTTGGATGATGCCTATTATGGCCTTGGTTATAAATCAAAAGTTTTTTTTATTATGGATATTGATCCTTGTGAAAGTTACTCCTTTGTCACCAGTTTACATTCGTCGGAAGATGATATTAAACTGTGACATTCTAGACTAGGCCATGTGGGTCAAGATCCCTTAAATTGTCTAACTAAGGTCAGACAGCTAGGTAAAATAGAAAAGTCTATCTTACCTAGATATGTTTCTTGTCTAAAAGAAAAGAGTACAAGAAAATCATTTGGTACTAGAGCTAGAGCAAAATTCCCATTTCAATTAGTCAACTCAAACATATCTGGTCAAATGAACATGAGGGTAGCATATGGTGCGTACTACTTTATCACCTTAGTTAATAACTATTCATGATATAGTCTCTGATATACCTGATTTCTCACAAGTTAGAGGTATTAAGTTATTTCATGACCTATATGAATTTTGTTAAGAATCAGAAGGATAGAAAGATACTAGCTTTGCGAACTAATTGCGGTAGTAATATCATTCTGATGAATTGTATGGTACTTTATGTTGAGAAAGGAATTGAACATTAGTTGTCCATTCCTTATACATCTCAACAGATTGGGGTTGCTGAAAGAAGGAATAGAACCCTTCTTGACATAGTTAGATCTATAATGGCAGAGGTAAATTTGCTAGTTATGGAGATGCACTATATGTTCTTAACCATGTACCCTCTAAGTCTGTTACTACCACCCATTATGAAATGTGGACAGATCAAAAACTCGATTTATCCTATTTTAAGCCATGGGGGTGTGCATCCTACGTCTATTTTACCTTAAGTGGTTTTGATAAATTAGGACCGAGAGGTAGAAAAAGTATCTTTATATGGTATTATGAGATATCTAAAGGATACATGTTCATAGGTGAACTGGACAACGGACAAGTGATAAAATTTGAATCACATGATGTCATTTTTTTAGAATGAATTTTCTAGACTGTGAGAGGTTAGTGAAAACTTTGATCTCTATGAAATAGTTGAGTCAGAGCCTTCTAGACCCTTCTTCCGAGTGAGAGAATTGAGACAGATAGCTGTGACTTTCTATCTCAACAAGGTCCAGAAGAAACTCATCTTAGTTCTGATAGATAAATAATTCCCTATTACAATGGGAGTGCAGAATTTATGCTTAGTAATAGTATGATTCATAGATACGATGAATATATAAGAGATATTTATCAAAATTGGGAATTTCATAAGTCTAGTAGAACTTGCATACCACATCGATGATTTTATATCGAAGGTGAGACTAATGCATCCTTGGTATTACTGAAAAAGATTGGTGATCCAAGTAAAGTTCTTCTAACCACTATTTAGGATAAAGATAAACCTAGAAATGTATCTAGTGCTCTGTCATCTCCATAAAAGGTTGAGTGAATTAATGCGATGGTGGAAGAAATATCTTCCATAAAAAAATCAGATTTAGAATCTAGTTGATCTACCTAAAGGACGTAAGGCTATTATAAACACGTAGATTCTCAAAGTCAAGCGCAGTGCAGATGGTAGTGCAAAAGATACAAAGCTCTTCTAGTTGTGCAGGAAATCAAGCAACATATAGGAATAGACTATGATGAGACTTTTTTTCCTGTTGTTAGATTCACGTCCGTTAGAGTCATTTTGGCTATGATTGCTAATATGAATCTAGAATTACGTCATATGGATGTTAAGATTACTTTTCTCTGTGGAGAATTGGATGAAGAAATCTATATGATTCAGCCTGAGAGCTATATCCAAAAAGGCTGCAAACAAAAGGTTTGCAAATTGAACAGTTCAATTTATGGCTTTAAGCAATCATCTAGATAGTGGTATATTCATTTTCATAATACTTTCATGGCAAATAATTTTACTATGATAGACGATGATCACTGTGTATATGTTTAGCGATCATGTAAGAAATTTGTCATCATTTACTATGATAGACGATGATCACTGTGTATATGTTTAGCGATCATGTAAGAAATTTGTCATCATTGCTTTGTATGTTGATGGCATTCTCTTAGTCTCAAATGATATAGGACTACTTGTCAAAATTAAAACTTGGTTTTCTTCCAACTTTAATAGGAAAGACATGGGTGAAGTTGATTACACACTCGAAGTTAATATTTCGAGGAATCATTTGATGAGGACAATGTTTCTTTCGCAAGAGACGTATGTTCGTAAAGTAGTAGAATATTTCAATTGTGGTCATAGTACTCCAAAGTATGTCCCATTAGTGAATGATCATAATTTGAGCAGGGATTTGTGTCTGATTATAGCTGAATAAATAGGAAATATGGAAAAGATTTCCTATGCTAATATAGTTGTATGCCTTGTGTATGCAATATTGTGTACGCAACTTGAGATTTGCTATGTTATTGGCATTGTAAGTAGATATCAATAGAATCTAGGCAATGTTCACTAGAAAAATGTTAAGGAAATTTTAAAGTATTTGAATGCTGTTGTAAAATGCTCATTGTGAGTATTTTGTAACAACCAAGTTCTTATAGCTTATACGAAGGATCCACATTTCCATAGCAAGGCTAAGCATATAGATATTAAATTTTAGAAATTTAAGAAAATCTAAGAACTATGTATAAAACACATATCTATGTAAGATATGGTTGTAGACCCTATGATCAAAGCTTTGTCTCGAAAAATGTTTGAGAAACATGTGAAGTCATTAGGTTTACAATAGTTTTATTTATAAAGAAGTTTTGTTTTTGGTAATATGAACACCTAATAGAATATGTGAGACAGAAATGTAGCCCACACACACGGATGTTTACCTCAGTAGGAGTCAAATGTGTTAATTCCTAAATGAGATGAGGTAGCTGTTGAATACTTAGATATGCAATGTCCTACGGCGGTAATGCTGTCTTGCTAAGAGAGCAAGATTCGTTGTGGGATGCAGTAATGAGTTACTGCATTTGTATCTTCTGTAATACATATGATAAGAATTAAGTGGAACTTATAATACTTTTTATCTTAAAGCCTAGAATTAAGCTCTGGCTAAGATTCTAGTATGGTGTTAATCGACATGTGTTCTTACATAATGGAATATACAGCATAACATGTGAATGAGTATCATGTGTGTTGTTCGACCACCAAATGGGATAAATGTTTATTGATTTCACAATTCCTGATGTGAGACCATATTTCGAGAACTGTGGTTCCCGATCTTTGCCCTTAAGATTCTCAACGTATTCTGAAAGTATGATTTAGTGATGCTAGCTTGGAAAGTCCATGATAAGATTATGACATAGCGATTCGACCTGGCAGGACTGACTAAAAAAGTAGACTGTATCATTATGAAAATAATATAGTTAATGGAGAAGGAACTATGTCCATCATATTTCAAGGTTCGTTGTTCAGGTGTACCAATTGTATTGAAA
The DNA here is from genome assembly GCA_012979155.1 of Hypericum perforatum. Classification (NCBI taxonomy): domain Eukaryota; kingdom Viridiplantae; phylum Streptophyta; class Magnoliopsida; order Malpighiales; family Hypericaceae; genus Hypericum; species Hypericum perforatum. The sequence continues at coordinate 233,766 of SOPF01028143.1, forward strand.
AGTACAATAGTGAACACGAATAAAATTATTTAAAATCAATGTATGAACAATGGAATGTGATATGAGTCCTGGCGTGAAAGTACACTTTTACATGTGAGATATTGAGATGCTACTATTTAAATAGCCTGTGTATCTATGCTTCTGAATTTTGGCTAAACGTACTCGACGTGTGTTGGTCGCACAAAATCCTTAAAAGTAATCTGTACATTATTGACTTTGATCAATGATGAATGAGTAGGAGATTGTTGGACTCCGGGCTTGGATTACATTCATCGTGCGAATTTGGGTCTAGGACCAATGGGCCTAGATATTGGACCGGTTAGAAGACTAGCCTTATCCGAGTGGATAGGCACTGACGAACGGATAAGCTCTAATGTTAATAAATGGATAAGCATTAACGTAAGCAGGTAGCTGAGCAACGGCTTGTGTAGCTGCTGACTCAACTGCTAGGTTTTAGGCTTGCAATGCCTTGAACCACGTGATGAGCCACGTGGCGCTGCTTGTCAACCGCTTACTTCAGCTGCTTCCAAAGCCTATAAATTGGGCCTTTGACAGTTTTTGGGAACTTGCTGGTCCCGGCCATTCGCGGGCGGACCTTGTCCAGAAAACCACTCGCATAGAAAAATATCAATTTAGTACTTGATATTTTCCAAGATATACATTATGGGTCAATCGTGAAAATCTAGTTACTGATCTGTTAGAACGTAATCGTAACTCGATCGGCAACTCACAGTAGCTGATCAAGACCAATGGACTTCAAGACTTGTAACGTACTCGCTACAACAAGTAAGTACGGTTTAATTAAAGTATGTAATTTAATTAAATGAAATTTTAACGTAATTAATTGATAATTATGCGCCGACCCAACAATTTTGACTTAACCGAAATTTTTTACAGGTTCCATATAACTCACATAATACAGTGGCACCATAGAACCGAATCATAGAGAACAAATCATGCATTGTAATCATTCTCTCTCTAATTAAGCAATCCCTGCAAACCGTGTATATATATATATATATATATATATATATAGTTCGTGAATGTATAATTTAGTAGATTATCAAAACTAGCTCCAGCTTTAGATGGAAATGGGGGGTCATTATCCCATATGTCCAAACAATGACAAGTTCCGGATTTTAAGAGGATGGTAATGCATGGTTCAGGATTAATCGAGTACCCAATAATTTTTTCAAACGATATAGACTAAATAATATGCGTATTTTTTTTGCAAAAATTCAAAAATCACTGAAAAAATTATACGAGTTATATTGCATAAAAAAATATCATTGTCATAAAACTAAAAAAATATGCATATCATTATCACATAAAAAAATATGCATATCATTATCACATAAAAAAATATTAATATCGAAAAAAAAATACCCCACTATATACCAACCAATCTATTCTCGCATGGTTCGGCCGTAGGGATAGAAGATAACAACCCAACGAAGTGGATGGTAGGAGAAAATGAAATGGCAGTTGCTGTATATATGAGTATTTAACAACGAAGGGTGGAATGTCAATAATTAAGAGTTCAAATCTCAATTCCTTGCTTTAATTAGACTAACCGGAAACGACTCGTTATGAGCATTTGAGATGCAAAACGATATGGTAAACCTTATAAAACTATGTACATATGTGAGCCTTGTATAAGGCTGTGGAATATTTTAATAAATAAAAAATAAAAATATAGCAAACAATGAGTTGGAAAAGAAAAGTTCACCTCCGCGATGGACCTTACAGACCTGGTGGTCACGAGCGGGTGATGAGTTCGTTAACATTTTTTTTTGCTTTTTTATTTATTCATTTAGTTATATTTGATATAATGTTATTCGAATAAATATATTTTATGACTATTATTTTTGAATTTATAAAATTCAAAGTTATTTTTACAATGAAAAATGCTTATTTTTCAAAATGTTATAAATATAATTGAATATTTTTATATTTTGATATACAATCTTTGTTCAAATTATGTACGATTGTAATCTGGTTGACTATTAATTTTAAATATTATTATACTTTGAATTTGGAGAAGACATAAACTAAAAGATTGTAGACATATGAATTATTTTTCTAAATTTACTTGAGTCAATTCAATCAAAATCTAAGCTAAGACGTTTATGAAATTTTAACCAAAATTTGTGTACATAATTTGACCGACAATTGATTTCAAACATATTTTTAATATTTTTATACTCTAAATTTGAAGAAATTATAATATAATAAGTTAGGATATATATTTTAACTTTGCAAATCAACTTGAATTAACTCAACAAAATTTTTAAATTAAAAGCTATGGCTTCCAATTAAAACTAGTGCTCATAACTTATTCTTTAACAATATTTTTATATATTTAATATAAATAAAAATGATAGTAAAAATATATGGATGAAAGAAAAATTAATTATCTATCCTATAATCAAAATTTCTCGTGTGGATAAAAGAGATATGAGATTGGGTTGGATTAGACTATTTGATTATTCTCTGAGTTAGATTGAGTGGATTGCTAATGTACATATTCTAAATAAATTGATGTTCTTTAAATTAATAACCATTTTTAATTGATAAAAGTTTTTGAGTTTTAAAATTTAATAATATCTCTATTGTTATAATTAATAATTTTAAAACATATTTATTGTTAAATCTTAGTATCAGTTTTTGTATAAAGTGATATATTATTTTATGAAATAAGTTTTTTAAGATATTAGTTTATTCTAAACTTTATTATTTTATAAATTTCAAATCATCAATTATTTCCTTAATCATCTTCAAATGATTCTTATGATCACCTTATTATTAAGAAAAAATATATTTCAACTGATTATATCTTTTGAATAAGATATTCACGTACTTTTTATTAAAAGATTATTTTAATGTTTAAAAAATATATAAACTCTAAATTAATAACGTTGTAAAATAATGTTATTCACGAACAGTATCCATTATAAAAAGCTATAATGTCACGATAATTTTTCTGCGGAAGCAACCGAGATATGCTCACCCACATTATTACTCTTCTTTTTCAATTATTCTATTTGATAGATATTGATTTAAAAATAAGATTTGATAAAAGTTCAGTCCTCATTAATGAGTGTCGTGGTTAGAAAATTGCAAGGTGAGTGCGTTAGTTAAATTATAATATCGTAATTATCAAATTCGACACTTGTAGTTTTAAATTTAACTAGTTAATCAAAGTTATACGAATTATCAAATTTGTCACGTAACATTATGTTATTAATTTTATTCTACGTGTTGTTTCATATCACTAATTTTCTGAAATGGATATATTAGGAACATTTCAATTCAAATCTATAATGAGAAGAGGTTAACATTGAACAGATTGATGGCAAATGATATGCAACAAATAAAATTAACGATTATGGATAACACAATGTTAAAATGTTGACGTGGTGTATTACACATATGTAAAGAATTTATGACCTAAAAAATTATGGTGCAGCAAACCGCGAAACTAATTGGCAGAAAACTGAAATATAACCTGAACTTTTAATATTTAATTTTCTTATCAAGAAAGTGAAGAATTCTCACCTGAGGCCATATCATCAGTCATCCCCTATTTAGGGTTAAAGCATCCCTAATTGCGTTTCTGTGACAGACAGACTGAGAGAAGCAAGTTTCTTTATCTATTTATTCAAAATCAGCATCTCGACTCTCACCAAAAAAAAAAAATCAGCATCTCGACTAGTACTTATTAATTATGTATAGATACAAAGTACAAGTCAACATTACGTATAATACAATTGTTAGGCCCAAAAGGCCCATTTGGCCCAAAAAGAAAATCTAGCCCAAAATGATCAATTTACCAAATAGTCCCAATAATTCAATTAATTTTCCACCTCCATAAAAATCCAATTTTTACTTTCCACCTTGCCAAATTAACTTTCCACCTTCAGTAAATACAAATTTAGGTGAAAAAAAAAGTTGAATTAAATTAGTTAAAAGAATTATTTTGTTGGAAATTAGGTAAAAAGAAGATTGGACCAAATTGACATAAAGTAAAAAGTAGGGATGAGTTGGCCTAAATGAACAGGGATTTTTTCCCCTATAAAAGGGAACCCGTGTGACCATTTCGAATGAAGCCACCCAGAAATAACACTCAGAAAATGGGATTTTTAGTTTAGTACTGCCAATTCCGAAAGATATACAAATGAGGACATTTGTGAATTCCGAGCCCTATATTCGATTTGTTTGTGATCGGGTTTTCACCAGCGCCTCGCCCACAACATCTCGGACATATCTTGGTCCATAAACAAGAGGTAACTTCAATTTATTAACGTCAATTTTTGTTTAAATTGAATATGTGATTTATTGCAAAATATTTGTTATTTATGCATTAAAATCCAACAATTGGTATTAGAGCGTGGTTTTTACATGTTCTTGATGTTATATGGTCTTTAACTTGATTAATTATGTTAATAATCGAGTTGGTTGTGTTTAAAAATTCTCTCAGAATGTTTTTGGGTGTTTTTAAACAAATTTTTGGTCAACCGATTGTCTTTTTGAAATTTTCTGGTCGTACGGGATTAAATGATTACACGCGGAAATTGAGTGACCAAAATCTAATTTGCCACCCCGATTTTGAAAAACCCAACCCTGTTTTCCCGAGTTTCCTTCGATTCATTCAAAAGCAAATACCGGTCTATTCTGGCTATTTCAAAGCCGGAGTCCGACTACAAAATATTCCCCATCGTGTTCCGAACAATGGGATATCACTTTTGTGCATTGTCGTCATCGGAGTGGCGAGTTCTCGCTGTTGAGGGCTTCGGCTCCGATAAGAGGAGAACTCCTCCGCGATGACGAACGGGGCAATGATGGCCCTTGAGAGCGGTATCACCGTGATCGGGAAGACGAGATGAGTCGATTCCGACTGGTTGTGTTGAACAACTTGCTGCCGTTTGCTTATAGTGGTCGGAGGCAAGTCAGAGGCATTTTTTAGGGTTTTCAGGGAGAGAGACGGAAAAAGAAAAGGGGAAGAAGAAGGTTATGTCGGGGGTATTTTGGGGATTTCGAAAGTTTCTGAAAAAACATTATATACCCGCATGGTTTTTTACTTAACTAGTCACTAGTTTTTAAATTAGATTTTAAATTAATCCTTCTGGAAATGTCTTTCAATCCTGAACTTCGATTTAATATTGGTTTTAGTCCTTATTTGGAACTGATTTTGAAATTTGTATTTTAAAAGTGCCCTTGTGGATAATTTTTAAATTTAAATTAGTCCCAAATTTGATTTAAATTTGTTTTTAAATCCTTTTTTGGTACTGATTTGATTTAATTAAATTTTAAATTGGTCCTTTTGGACTTGATTTAAATCTAATTAAATCCTAAATTTTGATTTAAATTCGTTTTAAGTCGTAATTCGGTACGATTTTATTTTTTAATTGGATAATTTTGTATTATTCAATTGAAACTCAAAAATTATTTAAAGATATTTTAAACATGTGATTGTTTTAAATAACATGAATAATTTTTGGAATGAGTTCTGAAAATTATAAGACTTATCCATTTCATATGAGTCGAGATATTGGAGATTTGGAAATTCGTTTTTCGAATCTTATTTTTTGGGAGATATGTGATCTAACCGAAGAAATAATCTTGCATGTATTGCAGATATAATGTCAAATGGAAGGTATCCTCATGCTGACTCGGAGGCTCTTAGGAGCAACTTGTTGCAAAGGAGACTAAATCCGATAAGACTCAATGAAGATATGTTAGCAGTAGTAAACCATATAGCATCGGTGCACAGAGACATGCAGGATGCAATATGGTAGGGAGCATACAATTATGGGCATAATTGAATTACGATGTTTCGTGATTTACTCGCTATCTTAAATAATGGTGGCGAGTTCTCCGAATTGTATAATCCACCCGTTTACTCCCACCTTGCTGCTGTCTCGTTACTACTCAACCACCTTGAGACAAAGGGCATGCGGAGGGAAATACTTGCTATGAATGCTTTGGTGCTTAGAAACAGTTTTGATGTAAACTGTTATATAAACCAAATGCTCGTGTATGTCTTTCTAACCGCCCTAATGTTTTGGGTGTTTGACTCCATCCCAAGGCCAATAATAAATCTGGGAGGTCCTGATGGGCCTTCCGGACCAAGTTCTAGAGGGCCTTCCAGGTATGAACCTGGAGAGCCTTCTAGACCTACTGCCGAGGGAACTTCTTAGTCTGAGGAGGAGGACCCTGAAGAGGAGCCTGAGGTGGATGAGGACTATCAGACCGGTTCACCTGAGAATCCGATTCTGAAAGATTGATCACATGCAATGGATATTTCTTTGAAAATAAAATATTGTGAATATGTAATAAGTTTGTACTTGTTATGTATGTTAAAGTTTTGTATATACTTGTGATGAATGTATAAAACTTTCTTATGAATAAATAAATCATATGTGTTTATTTTATTCGAATTCCACTTGAGTTTGCTATATATAAACTTTGAATGATCATAGTTAGAGATTAACTCTTGAATGGGAATGAGAAGCACTCTAGCAACTCACTTCGATTTTGAGACTAATCAAAAATTATGAATCGTTAAAGTTATGAGAATATAGTAAACTATTTCATATTACCGAAATAAAATTCTAATATATGCTTATATTTTAAATATTCCCTAAAGACATGACAGTAGCATCTAGAACTATCATAGCTGAGTTGAACCGTGAGCTTAAGCTCAATGGTGACAACTATGACAACTGGAGCATGAAAATCCAGTATGTGCTTAAGAACAAGAGGTTCTTGAGCAGATAAAGGTTATCATGCATGAACCTAAACATGGTACAACTGCCCAATATAGGCGTGATAGTGAAGCTTTTGCTAACTGGAAGAAGAAGAATTCTACTGCTCATTTAATTATTTTGAGCTCCATGATTGATGACATCACGAGGTAATTTTGCATTTATGAAAATGCGAAAGAGCTTTGGGATGCCCACAAGGCCAAATTTGGGAAGCTTTCTGTGTCAAAACTACGTGCTTTGACAATAAGGTTTGACACCTTTAAGAAGTGTCCCGAAGTTACCACGAGGAAACATCTTCGAATGATGTCCAATATAATCAGTGATCTGGCTGAGGCTGGTCACGTGCTTAGTGATGAGCAGTAAATTCAAGCTGTCATTCATTCCCTACATGCAAACTAGGAACAAATGAAGATGAATCTTACCCATTCCGACAACCTGACAATATTTGAGGATGTTGCTAGACACCTCGAGCTATAAGCAGATCATCTTCTAGCAATGAGATCTTACCCTGAAGCTAATTTGATGAGTTCAAATAGCTCTAAGGAAAAGAAAAAGAGGAATGGGAAAGGGAAGAAAAAGAATTCTTCTACTCCAAAGATAATTGACTAGGTGTTTAAGGCAGAAAGCTCAGGGTCAAAAAGTAAAAGGCCATTTAACATTTCTAAGGTGGAATGTTATAACTGCTAGAAGAAGGGTCATTTTGCAAGAGATTGCAAGATGCCTAAGCAGGTACATTCAAACTCAAATATGATTGAGATTAATGTATCTTCTTGTGCCCTCTTTGCTCAATTGCATTCTATGTGGGTGATTGATTTAGGAGCGACCAACCATGTAGCTAGAGACAAAGGTTCGTTTGTGGAATTCTGGAAGTTGCCAAATGGACTGAAGACCATTTTTGTTAGCAATAATGCATCTATAGAAGTAAAAAGTGTAGGTACTTGTAGTTTACACCTTAGTGGTGGACGTACTCTCCTTCTACACGATGTTTTATATGCTCCGGATATTCGTAGAAACCTAGTCTCTGTATCTGCTTTAATGTTGTTGGGTTTTTCCTTGTTGTTTGTGCAAAATAATGTTAAACTGTTTTTGGATGATGTATACTATGGTTCTGGTTATAAATCGAAAGGTTTTATTATATTGGATATTCTCCCATATGAATGTAGTTCTTTTGTTGTTAGTTCTATTGCAAGACGATATTAAACTGTGGCACTCTAGACTTGGGCATGTGGACCAAGAACGCTTAAATTGTCTAGCTAATGTTGGACTGCTTGGTAAGATAGAAAAATCTATCTTACCTAGATGCGTTGCATGTCTAGAAGGAAAGTGCACTAAAAAACCATTCGGTACTGGAACTAGGGCTAAATTTCCATTAGACTTAATTTATTCCGACATATGTGGCCCAATGAATGTGAGGGCAAGACATGGTGCTTATTATTTCATCACATTTATTGGTAAATATTCGAGATATGATCTAATATATCTGATTTCTCATAAGTCAGAAGCATTAAATTGCTTCAAGACATATATATAAATTTTGTTGAGAATCAGAAGGAAAGAAAGATAAAGGCTTTGCGAACTGATCGTGGCCGTGAATATCTTTTAAATGATTTTAAAGCAATATGTGTTGAAAAAGGAATTGAACATCAGTTATCCATTCCTTATATGCCTCAACAAAATGGGGTAGCTGAGAGAAGGAATAGAACACTTCTTGACATGGTTAGATCTATGATGGTAGAGGCAAATTTGCCAATATTTTATTATAGAGATACGCTCCTAACTGCTGCATATATTCTTAACTGTGTCCCCTCAAAATCTGTTAATACTACCCCTATGAAATGAGGACAAATTGGAAACCCGATCTATCCTATTTTAAGCCATGGGGATGTGCATCCTATGTCCATTCTACCTCAAGTGCTTTTGGTAAATTAGGACCGAGAGGTAGAAAAAGTATCTTTATAAGATACTATGAGGTATCTAAAGGATATGTGTTCATTAGTGAACTGGACAACGGACATGTAATAGAGATTGAGTCACGTAATGTCACTTTTTTGGAGAATGAGTTTCCTAAACTTAGAGAGGTTAGCGATAACCTTGATCTTTATGAAACTTTTGAACCAGAGCCTTCTGGACTTGTTCTTCTGAATGAGAGAATTGAGATAAAAAGTTGTGACTTTCCATCTCAACAAGGTCTGAAAGATGTTCATCTAAGTCTTGAAAGGCTAATGGTTCCCTATTCCAGTGGGAGTATGGAACTTCTGCCTAACAGTAGTACGGTTCCCGGATTCGATGAGTATATGAGGGATATTTATCAAAATCAGGAATTCTGTAGGTCTGGTAGAACTAGCATACCTCACCGACGATTTGATGTCGAAGGTGAGACTAATGCCTCCTTAATATCACTAAAGAAACTTGGTGATCCGGGAGAAGTTCTATTGACCATACTTCAGGATGTAGATGAGCCCAAAAATGTTTCTGCTACTCTATCATCTCCACAAAAGGATGAATGGATTAAAGCTATGGAAGAAGAAATGTCTTCCATGACCAAAAATCAGGTTTGGAACCTGTTTGATCTACCTAAAGGATGTAAGGCTATTGGGAATAAGTGGATTCTCAAAGTCAAACACAAAGCAGACGATAGTGTCAAAAGACACAAAGCTCATTTGGTTGCACAGGGATTCAAACAACAGGCTGGAATAGACTATGAGGAGACTTTTGCTCCTATTATTAGATTCATGTTCATTAGGGTCATTCTGGCTATGGTCGCTAACATGAATCTAGAATTACATCAGATGGATGTTAAGATTGCTTTTCTCTATGGAGAATTGGATAAAGAAATCTATATGATTCAGCCTGAGGGCTACATTCAAAAAGACTGCGAATAAAAGATTTGCAAATTGAATAGATCAATTTATGGCCTTAAGCAATCTTCTAGACAATGATATATTAGCTTTCATAATACTATCATGTCATATGGTTTTGTTATGATAGACGAAGATCATTGTGTGTATGTTAAGCGACCAGGTAAGAAATTTGTCATCATCACTTTGTATGTTGATGACATCCTCTTAGCCTCAAATGACATGGAACTACTAATTAAAATCAAAAATTGGTTCTCTACCAATTTTGATATGAAAGACATGGGAGAGGCTGAGTACATACTCGGAGTTAAGATTTCGAGAAATTGTTCGAAGAGGATAGTGTCTCTTTCACAAGAGACATATATTTGTAAAGTAGTAGAACGATTTAATTGTACTCGTAGCAATCCTAAATATGTTCCATTAGTAAAAGGTCATAATTTGAGCAAAGATCAATGTCCAATTACAGTTGAACAGAAAAGGAATATAGAAAAGATTCCTAATGGTAATGCGGTTGGATGTCTCATGTATGCAATATTGTGTACAAGACCCGATAATCTGTTATCCCGTGGGCATTGTAAGTAGATATCAATTCAATCCTGGTATTGCTCACTGGAAAGCTGTCAAGGAAATTTTGAAGTATTTGAATACTACTGTAGAATATTCACTATACTATCAAGGTAGAGACCTAAAGCTGATAGGTTACAATGATGCTGATTGGGGTGGTGATATGGATAAGAAAAAGTCTACATCCGGCTTTGTTTTCCTATTAGGAGGGGCTACAATCTCATAAAGTAGCAAGAAACAGACTTGCATATCCCTCTCAACAATGGAAGCCGAATATGTAGCTTCAGCTCATGCTGCACAGGAAGCAGTATGGCTGAAGAGATTCTCAAATCACCTATCTCTGATCAACTCAGTAGAACCAGTAAAATTATTCTGCAATAACAAGGCAGCCATAGCTTATGCTAAGGATCTGCGGTTTCATAGTAGGGCTAAGCATTTAGATATTAAATTTCATTTTATTAGAAGTTTAGTGAAACATAATGAGTTGTGTATAAAACACATATCTACACAAGATATAGTTGCAGACCCTGTGACTAAAGCGTTATCTCGAGATGTGTTCGAGAAACATGTAAAGTCATTAGGTTTACGACAGTTTTGTTTATAAATAAAGAATTTTATTTTTGGCAATATGAAAATCTTGTGCAACATGTTAGACAGAGAAGTAGCCCACTCACACGGGTGTTTACGTCAGTGAGAGTCAAATGTGTTGATTCTTGGTTGATATGAGGCAGCTGTTGGACATTTTTGATGTGCAATGTCCTACAACGATAATGCCATCTTACTAAAAGAGCAAGATTAGTTATGGAATGTAATAATGAATTATTACATTTTGATCTTCTGAAATCCATATGATAAGAATTAAGTGGGACTTATCATACCTTCTGTCTTGAAGCCTAGAGTTAAGCTGTGGCTATGACTCTATTATGGTGTTAATTAACATGTGTTCCTATATAAAGGAATTTACACCATAACATGAGAATGAGTATCTCATGTGCTATTCGACTACCGGATGGGATAAATGTTTATTTATTTCACAATCCCTGGTGTGAGACCGCGTTTTGAGAACTGTGGTTCTCGATCTTTTCCCTTAAGATCCTAAACATATTTTGAAAGTATGATTTAGTGCTGCTAGCTTAGAAAGTTCATGAAAAGGTCATGGCCTATAGATTCGACCTGGTAGGGCTGACTAGAAAAACAGACTGAATTATTATGGAAAGAATATAGTTAAGGGAGAAGGAACTCTGTCCATCACATTTCGAGATTCGTTGTCCAGGTGCACCAATTGTATTGAAAAGTACAATGAGTATTTTTGACAAAAAAGATATTTTTTTGGTGGACACAAATAAAATTGTTTGAAATCATAGTGTGAACAATAGAATGTGACATGAGTCCTAGGGTGAAAGCACACTTTTTCATATGCGAGAAGTCGAGATGCTATTATTCACTTAGCCTGAATGACTATGCTTATGAATTTAGCTAACATACTCGATGTGTGCTAGTCGCACGAAATCCTATAAATTGTTATCTGTACATTATTGATTGTGATCAATAATGAATGAGTGTTATTTTTTTGGGCCCAAAATGCATCCATTGTCGATTGTGTTCAACAATGGATGAGTGAGAGATTGTTAGGCCCAAAAGCCCATTTGGCCCAAAAAGAAAATCTGGCCCAAAATGGTCAATTTACCAAATAGTCCCAATAATTCAATTAACTTTCCACCTCCATAAAAATCTAATTTTTACTTTCCACCTTGCCAAATTAACTTTCCACCTTCACTAAATACAAATTTAGGTGAAAAGAAAAGTTGGATTAAATTAGTTAAAAGAATTATTTTGTTGGAAATTAGGTAAAAAGAAGATTGGACCAAATTGACATAAAGTAAAAAGTAGGGATGAGTTGGCCTAAATGAACACGGATTTTTTCCCCTATAAAAGGGAACCTCTGTGACCATTTCGGATGAAGCCACCCAGAAATAACACTCAGAAAATGGGATTTTCAGTTTAGTACTGCCAATTCCGAAAGATATACAAAGAAGGACATTCGTGAATTCCGAGCCCTATATCCGATTCGTTTGTGATCGGGTTTCGACCAGCGCCTCGCCCACAACATCTCAGACATATCTTGGTCCATAAACAAGAGGTAACTTCAATTTATTAACGTCAATTTTTGTTTAAATTGAATATGTGATTTATTGCATAATATTTGTTATTTATGCATTAAAATCCAACAACTAATCTATAGATATGTGAAAGGAGGCAGACTGTCTCGTATCTATATCATTTTGAAAAGGGTGAGCTAGCTCTTTCGTTACATCAGGTAGGATAAGCTCACGACTAATTTTTTAAATCAATTATAAAATATTATTATAATTTAATTAGAAGTTTTTTGGGTTTTGATAATGAGAATACAGGGGTATTATCCCGCCAGTGTGATCTCTACTTCGTGGGGGTGGTATGTATTATTATATGAGTCCAATGAGTCAATACAAAGACATAGGTTAGGTCCACGCATGAATTCTTAGGGTTTCATGTGAATAAGTTTGTGGTCCTCAAGACATCAATTTTTGTGATGAGCACGTAACACTGCGCATATATTTAAGTGCAGGGACAGCCAGGCTTAGCTAGTCCCGCCCCAGCTCAGCTACTCGGTGCACAGTCCAGAAATAGTGCTGTTGTTGTTATTATCTACGGTTTTTTTTAAATGGACCGGGAAAATCTCTCAATTTCCCGTTAGTTAGGTCCGACTGCGGACTGTTTGATATTTTTTACTATTCTTCATTAATTATGAACAAGTGTTATGATTTTTTAATTAATTTGATTTGGCTGTTAGAAATCAGTGGTTGGCTGATAGATATCTATCAGCTTATTTTTTGATGTTTGGCGAATTTAAAAAAAAATCAGTGGTTGACTAATAGATATTCCTCAACATCCATTTTTTCAACAGCTGAAATTTATAGCTGATTAATTCAGCTGTTAGTTTTTATATTATTAAATTACCATAATGCCTATTTTATATAATTCACAAACATTTTGTTTCCTCATCAAATTAATCACAAGGTTTGTACTGGGAATTCCAATACACACACCACAACAAACACATGAAGTCTTATTTATGTCAATTATCGATGACATTATTTTAACGTAATAAAGTGACATTAAATATAATAATATTAAATAATAATTTGTATGAAAAGACTCAATCACATCTTTTTTTTAAGTAAAATCTTCATGGATTGAACAAATAATTTTCTTAAAATTAAACAAGGTATGTGTCATTATGTCAAATATTTATTACTATAATAATCAACAAATGAACATGACTGAATTTGGACCCCGAAGGCCCATTTTTGGATGATCTTGGATGATTTATTCGGTAGACAATCTTATTAAATTCTGTTTGATCATTTTATAGTAAATGAACATATTAAACTATTTTTTTAAACTATTTTTATTCGGGATGATTTGATAGATCATTTATCCAATTTTTTTATTTAGGGCTATTATGTTGTATTTTATAATATCAAATTCAACTCCAAAATGAATCATTAGACATGTAATTCCTAATCAAAGTAATTTTACTCGATAATTTTATTGACAACTATGCAATTATTTTCTTGGGTAACGTAACAAATGGAGATGCTTTATAAATCTATTGCGAGATCAGATAAGATATGAATTAATGAAAAATAATAATTAATTTTATTTGTTATATATTAAAGAATGATATTTATTAAAGACTTTGTTACAACTCAACAACAACAGCCAATATTAATTTACCAAACACTTTTGCAAAAATCGAATATCAGCTATCACTCAGTACTAACAGCCGACTGCTGATCAGCTAACAGGCAACAGCTAACAGCTTAATTTCATCAGCCATAACAAACAGACCCAAAAATTAATTTCGTGACTTGATTCATGTTACAGAAAATTGTTCATAATAACAAATTATTGAAAATATTTTTATGACCAAGACATCATTAAGGTTTTGTGTAATTAAATTATTAATAATAATGTCTCTTAATTATGAAAATTATGGAGCAAAATCACAATTACCATTAAATTCACAGAGATAGCATTAATTGTTATTGACTGAGATGGCCAATTACCATATCATTAAATTCTTTTGGGTAGATGTAAAATCGTTAAAAAAAATTGACAAAATCTGCTTGAAAAACAAAATATAATCGTATATAATTAATGTTTGAGCACAATTTTGATAATATCTAAATTATTAATATTAAATAATAGTAAAATGATGTACAAAATATTACAAAACTATCTTAATTATTAAATATACATGATAAAAAAATTACTTCAGATGAGCAACGGATAAGATAAATCATTATATTATTTAAAACAATGTAAAAGGATTAATCAATTAAAATTTCTGTATACAATTAAATTTAAATTAATTAATTTCCTTAAAGAATTTAACATAATTAGTTGGACATGTACAGCAATTCATATAATATTATGTTATAATTTTTATATTAAATTAAAAAAAAATTAATCTAAGCATTTTATATTTTTTGTTTATAAATAAATTCACTACACTGACCATTAAAAATAATTTTATTAGCCAAACCTTGGCCATTCCTCGTCCTTCATTGTTTGTTTTTTATATAGAAAGACCATTTTGTTTGCTTTTTTTTTTTTT
>SOPF01028145.1:0-23888 GCA_012979155.1 Hypericum perforatum
CAAGCTATAAATGTAACGCACATTGTAATGGATAATAATATCATACAGGTTAAAAAAAATATTATTTGAACCCACCGATAATTTAGTTGATGGATACGATTTGTAATTAGTTTTTGGTAAATATTCCCCGCCACCTAGTTAAGAGACTCAAAACCCTTTCTCATGCGAACAGAACCTATTTTATGAACAAAAATAGCAACTGCAGTGCACCTCCCAAAACTCTACCTCCAAAGCAATCTATCGGTAAATTTCTAAACAATAAATCTTTTCATTTTCTTGTGCTTTTTTAGGTCGGTTATTTTGCATTAGTTGATTTTTTTACTTGGTATTTTTTTGGGTAGGAAAAGAAAGACATTTACTAATAAATTAGGATAATAACAGTTACCCTTGATATTTAACATGATTTTATAGATTATTAGGATTTTTTTCTATAGATAATCCTTAAAAAGTGATAGATGGAGATGTTCACAATAAGTAAAATGATATTCCTCTTTTTATGTGGTGAAAGGAGATAAAAACCATCTTCTAAATTTATTTGATAAATTTTTATTTATTCAAAATTGAGCAATGAGATGCTATACATTTTTATCCTCTTACGAGAATAATTATATACCCTATGTAATAAAGAAGCCTCTAATTTTTAATAATATTATAGTTGTAAAACACTTGTTGGTAGGTTATAAAATTGTACATATAAAAATATGTTAATACTTGGAGGAGCTTTTGTTCAAAACACATTTCTCATACAGCAAAACCCCTCGCTCCTATTTTAGAAACAAAAGTAGCAACTGCACTGCACTTCACTGCATTGTACCTCCCAAAACTCTCCCTCGAAGTTATCTCTCGATAAAATAATGTAGCAATTTTCCCCCAATCTTTTCATTTTCTTTTGCTTCTTAAAGGTGGTTTGTTTTTCAATAATCGGTGCTTTTTTACTTAATATTTTTTTGGGTAGGAAAGGGAGGAGCTTTTGTTCTTTTGGTGGTTTTGGCTCTCACTAACACCATCCGTGGCTTCTCCTTAGGTCAGTTGTTCTTGTTCTTCTTCTTCTTTTTTGTTCATGTTCTTTTATAATTAAAAAATAATAATCTTTCTGCTTTTAGAAGACCCAGTTGAGTTTTATGGGTAGCCAAGAAGAAACCAAAAAGAATTTATTTTTGGTATAAAAGAAAAGATTATTACAAAGATTTAGAAAAGATTAATGTTTTCTGTGAAAATATTCTCGAACTTTGTCACCCTTTAATAAACAGATATTCTTAATAACTAGTTTCAAGTTAGTTCGTTATGGCAGTATTTTGTTGAGCACCACAAATAACTTTTAGGCTAGGTACACCAAACTATTAACTTTTTTGTTGTTAACATTATCAAGAGCAAATTGGGGAATCTGTGCGAACTTATGTCATGACCTAAACTAATGTGTATGACTAGTGCATACTCCACAACATACTAGGGACGTAATTTATATTTAGCAAACTTTAGATCATAATACAAATTTTGTCAACATATCTAAATCAACTCAAATACAAACTATATAAATATCATTTCAAAATCATACGATATATAAAGATGGTATTAGAACCATTACCAAATGTTTGCTCAAGTATAATGTAATATAACAAGTTCAACCAAAATATAGGATATGATCTAGTCTCTAAAAATTAGTACAGAACAAGTAAAAAGACAAATGATCTAGAGACTTCAAAAGAGTGGTCCAATATAAAACGTACAATTCCAAATTCATTTTTCACTACCTTACTTTTATCTATCTAAAATATTTTGTTAAAATAATTATAGCTTTACGTGCCTACTTCTGGTTCATATCGATTTGTAGCATTTGGAGCGAAATTGAGCATGTAGTGCTCAATTTACTACGCAAACATTATTGTTTGTCTGAACTTTTTCAACTAATTTCATAAAGCTTGGAAATTATTTATCTAGGATTTGTTGAGCTTGATCTAGGATGCTAAGAATATTAGAAAATATGTTGCTCTATTTTCAAAACCCATCTCACATGTAGATAGCACAATAGAATACCAACTCACTATTTTAAGTAAATCGCAACTTATTTAGAGTGTTGATCATGATGAATATCTGATTTTATTAAATTTGAAATCATGCTTCTGTTATGGGTAGGATTTGCCTTTTTCTTCAAAATTTTGTAGAAACATATATCTTTGGGTGATCAAGTTATTTAGCCGTCCAACAGTAGTGATGTGAACTTCTTTCCAACCTAATTCATCTTGAAATATTTT
This sequence comes from Hypericum perforatum, assembly GCA_012979155.1. Classification (NCBI taxonomy): domain Eukaryota; kingdom Viridiplantae; phylum Streptophyta; class Magnoliopsida; order Malpighiales; family Hypericaceae; genus Hypericum; species Hypericum perforatum. Next base: position 2,253 of record SOPF01028145.1, read on the forward strand.
ATATTTTGGACTTTGTGTGCCAAAAATTTATAATTTTTAGTTTGCTTGCAATAAAAATTGGTTTAGTACTATTAATAGTTATGATTTTATAGGCACATAATTTTACAGTAAAAAGGTATATAATGATATTTCTATATTGAGTTTTCTCACATTACTTAAAATGAAAGTATTTTTAACAAAATTAAAAACAAATAATATAAAAATGTGTACTTTTAAATTTTTATAAATAGAGTTTAATGTTAATATATTTTTATATAAAAACAAAATTTTTCTCTTCTTTCACTAAATAACTTCTTCTTTAATTCCCTGAATCTCCTTAATATTAATTATACTATGGATCCGCACGATCCTAATTTTCCAAATTATCCACCATTCGGATCCTATTTGTAGCATCTATTTGTAGCTTTTTTATTTTCTTTTTAATTTTGTTTTGTAATTTTTCAAATCTTAATTTTGTTTGTTAATTATAATTTTTAATAATACAGATTAATTATTTTTGTATATGTGTTATAACTTTTATATAAACAAGCAAAATATTAGATTATATATGAACAAAAAAAATCAATTACTTATTCTAAGTTGAGTGAATTGTGATAATAGATTAAAAAAATTATTTATTTAGATTAGGTTGACGTGAATAAAAAAATTATTTGTTTGTTTCGTAACATAAGTGTTGGTGGATTATAATTATGGATAGGCTAATGGGAGAAAGTGAACCCACAGTTGGCTAAACAGTCCGCATCGGAGAGTTTAGGTTTAGGATTTGGGAAATGGAAAATTTTGATTTGGCCATTGATCTGTGAAAGGTTAAATCAGGGTTCTAAAAATGATACAGAGGTTGATTTGAAATTGGGTCCGATCTCTGGGTCAGTCAATCTTACTGGCTCAATTGTTGGTCAGACTGGATTTCTTTTCTTCTAATTTTTTTGTAATTTTTTGAAGTTTATATGGATATATAGGTAAATATAAATTAATAATAATTAAAAAATATAAAACATACCAAATTTTTGTGCGAACTATCTAGTCTAACCATATTTTGAGTGAATCATCCGGTTCGACCAAAATTCATCTAGTCGGACCAGACTCCTTTTTTACCGTAAAAACAACACGGACTTATGCCCGATTCACGATCAGACTGCCGGTCGAACCATTTTTTTTTCAAAACCTTGGGTTAAACCAATTAATCGGGGCGGGGAATATCGGGGGGCGAAGTCGGCCCTGTAAACTGTTCTGGGTTAGATTCCCTTTGAAAAGTTGATATCCAAATTAATTGATTTATTATACGCATTTTATTTGCATATAAAATTTATTGTATTGATAATTCAAATTCATACCTGAATACTAAATTACGAAAAGCATTACAAACTAAATATAGTAGCATAAACGGACACAATTTAAGCAGCTCTAGTTACAACTTCTCTAATGAACAACGGACTACAAAGTAACCTTCATAATTAAGAAACACAAATAAAAACACGCTGCATTGGTTTGAATAACTTCTCGGAATGGCCCAACCTATAAAAAAAAACTTCTCCGAATGCACCCCTAAAAGAAATAATAATAAATCTTTTCATAATTACTCATAACTCGCATTGTGCTGTTTATTATTCAGACTAGGGGTGATTACTTATTACTCAAGATTGGTATTCGTATGTATCACCAAAAAAAAAAGATTGGTATTCGTATTATTTGATCTAAATTTTTAATGTATGAAATCTGAATCAAATTCATAAGATCACCCTAAATTTAGAGTCGCAAATGAGATTATTGCAAAAAATTTAAAACCATGCTACAGTAAGTATCATTATCTAGATCCACCAAATGAGAAAAAGTAAAGCAATTTCATATAAGATTTTTCAGTTGTTGAGATAGTGTCTGAATCTCAATTTTTTCGAGAAATATTGGTCTTGAATTTATAATTAACATCATCAATCTTTTGTTTTTCAAATTTGTGTAACCTTAATAAAAAAAAATGATAACACCAATCAACCCAAAAAAATCAAACTCATCTTCACTAATAATTTAAACGGTTTTGTCTCCATCACCAGTACTACTATCAACCAGAAGATACGCACAAAGGCAGAATAAAATTAGTAAATTAGTCACCATTTAAGAATAAATGCACAACCCAGAAAATATGCTCAACCATTTGATCTTCCACCATTGTTTCCCAGAAGATATATTTTTCAATCCACCACCTCCTCGGATCCAGTTCTACTCGTCTCATTCTAATCCCATATTTTTTTTTTTTCAAATTCGATGGTGGTTAGGTGGTTCGAGCCTGGGTATTGCAAGTGACGACTATTGCAGGTGAGGGCTTCATCTCCTAAAGGGACAGGAGGGAAAATGACGGAAAAAATCAAAGCAATATCTAATATGGCAACAAGACCCATTGTTCCAACCGTCATAACCGTTCTCTATCCCAAAAAAGGTTGGAGGGAGGCGGCGGACCTGAGGCTTGTTGCTGGTGGAGCCTTGAAACCTGCTCATTGATAACTACTGGAGTTAGCTCCATCGTTCGTTGTTTTTAGATAAAGTTTAGGGGTTTATCTTTTGTATACAAACTTTTGATTTAAGATATGTGTTAAGATTTGGTTGATTTCTGGATATGGTGTTTTTGGGAATCGATTTGGTAGAGAATAGCATATTGTTATCACATGAGATTGACGAGATTTAATTTTTAGAAATAATTTTTAGATAAAATAACAAATAACTAAAAAATAATTTTTTTTAAAATATATTATTTCTCTCTTAAAAAAGATATTAACATATCTTTTCTCTTTTTAATCATCACTTTTTTCTTTGTAATTCCTACTTCTGAAACTCTTCTCTCTTTTTCCTCCGAATTGGTCGTACCTTTTTTTTATCCTCCTCCGACTTCCTCCTTCCTCTTTCCACTCGGTCGTCCTCATTTTAGTAGTTGACAGTCAAGGGCGTCCCTCATAGGCGAGGATCCTTCTCTTACTTTCTCTGACCTCTTCCAACTTCTTCTTTCTCAGAGTAGGGGCCATCCCTTCTCATAACTGGGACAATCCCATTCTCCTCCTTCATCCTTCTTCCTCCTTCTCAAAGTCGGTCCTCATCCTATCAAGATTCGGCCCTCCTTCTTTTAGTAGTACTTATTTAAGTTGTAAGTGGCACTGATTTTAATTGTAAATGACACTAGTTTGGAATGAAAATGACACTGATTTGGATTGTTAGTGACACTTGTTTTGGTTATACGTGGCACTATTTTAGGTTAAAAATGACATTGATTATGGGTTGTGAGTGACACTGATTTGGATTGTAAGACACACTAATTTTAATTATAAGTGATATTAGTTTATCTTGTACGATATACTAATTTGAGTTGTTAGTGGCACCCATTTGGATTGTAAGTGACATTGATTTTGGTTGTAAGTGATATTCGTTTGTGTTGTACGAAATACTCATTTTCGTTGTTAGTGTTACTAATTTTCGGTTATAAGTGACTGAATTTGATTATTATTAATATTGGTTTGTATTTTACAGTACGAGACACTAATTTGGATTATATATGACAGTGGTTTGTGTTGTATATAACACTAGTTTGGATTGCGCATGACACTAATTTGTGTTTTAAGTGACATTGATTTGAGTTGTATGTTACAGTGGTTTAGATCATGCGTGACATTAGTTTGTGTTATAAGTGACATTATTTTGAGTTGTATGTAACATTTGTTTGAGGTATTGATAATATTAGTTTGTTTTGTGCATGACACTAGTTTTATCATGCGTGACACATATTTATATTGTGCGTGATACTAATTTATGTGGTGCGTGATATTGATATGTATCATGCATTCATTATTAGTTTATATCGTGAGTGACACAAGTTTCCATTTGATAGGACACTAGTTTGATAATATAGTGATGTTGGTTTCAATACCTTTATAGAAAACACAATTGAGGAATTGTTGAATTGGAAAGGAATGAGAATTTGGATAGTCTACAATTCCAAATGACAAATGGGCATCGTGTTTAATGATAATGCTTTCGGTTAAAGCATACACTCATGACACAAAAGTTAATGATGTAATACATAAAATTAGTATGTTTATATAAAAAAATCAATATCTTAAAATATAAAATTAATATCGTTACACAAAAAATAGTCTCTTGAAATATTAAACTAATATTGTAACACAGCAAAACTAATAGCATTACACGAAAAACTAATCTCTCGAATACCAATATCATAACATAGTAAAATTAGTATGATCACACATCAAAATCAGTGTCGTGACATAAATAAAATTTGCATCATTTTATCCGTAAAATAAATGCAATTCATATTGCCATATTCGTAAACTAAATGTAATACATCGTCGTTATAGTCACAAAATTCTTCTATATCTTGTGTACCAAAGTTTGAGAGTGTGTAATTCAATATTTTGCACTGCATATATAAAATATTGACAAACTAACATCAGAAATTAGTCTCATAAATATTTCAAACTAGTGACAACAAGCAAATTCGTGTCAATAGTAGTCGAACTAGTCTCATAATTATTTCAAATCAGTGATATTATGTATACAAACCAATATCAATAATTAGTCAAACCAGCTTCATAACCATTTCAAATCAGTAATATTATGTATGCAAACTAGTGTCAATAATCAGTCGACCAGTGTCATTTTCACCAAAAATCAATGTCAACGTATACTAAAACTAATGTCATCATAACCAATTTGAATGTTCTTGGTGTTTCAAGGTAAGTTACTTCTACTTTTTATTTAAGGTATTTTGGTCAGTTCCTTGATAAAAAATCAAAAGAAATATTACTGACATCAGCCAAAAACACAATACTAATATTTCTTGAAAGAACAAAGAACCGATACACTATTTTAATAATTCAGACAACAAATTAATATTATAAATCACATTTGTTATTCGAAAAAATGAGAACCCTCGACCAACAGACGACGGCTAAACATAACAAACGACAGGTCCCTCTCTCCACATAATCCCCAAAGCGGCACCACCACAACCACTATAAAACAATCTCATCCCCTAGGGTTGGAAGGTCTCTTCCCAAAAGGGTTCAAAAGAGAGCCAAAAAAATAAATCTCAGAACCCTCTTTCTCGCTCTCTACTTTCTCTCTCTACCCATCAACGGCCATGATGCAGCAGCCAGGCTCCGGTATGACCCCGCAGCAGGCGGCGGCGATGGGGATGCAGTACCAGCAGCCCAATCCGTACGCGATGATGGGTCAGGCCCCGCCGCAGCAGCAGCAGCAGCCGATGTGGGCCCCGCACCACTACCAGCAGCCGCAGCCCGGACCGGCCCAGATGTCCGCTGCTTCGGCCGACGAGGTCCGCACCCTCTGGATCGGCGACCTCCAGTACTGGATGGAAGAGACCTACATCTCTAGCTGCTTCGCCGCTCACGCCCACGAGGTTTCTGCTCTCTCTTATCCGTTGGTTCCTTTGTGGGTTTACAAGTGATTGGATGTTGGGTTTGTAAAGGTGGCTCCTTTATTGATTTTGGCTCTAAAGTTTCCTCCTTTATGAGCTGTTTTAGTGTATTCGGTCTCGGATGTTTGTTACCATGCCTCAAGTGAATTGGATGGATTAGTGGATTTTTCTCCTTTGTGGGTTTCGTAGTGATTGGATGTTGGTTGCGTAAAGTGGGCTGCCTGCTTTATGGAGTTTGCCTCTAAAGATTCCTCTTATTGGTCGTTTGTTACACTGTCTCTAGTGAATTAGATTAGTGGGTGGATGTTTTTGCTTATAGCTGTTCTTCGGATTAAGGGTTACTGTTAATTCCTTTGTGGGTTTTTTAGTGGTTGGCTTTTGGTTGCGCAAAGTTGGCTCCTTTATGTGTTTTGCCTCTAAAGTTTTTCCTTTATGAGCTGTTTTTCTTTGGGTTATGGTCGTTAATTACCATGTCTAGTGAATTAGATTAGCGTGTGTTTTTGCTAATAGCTGTTCTTTGGAGTGAGGATTATCATTAGTTCCTTTGATGGTTTGTGCTGATCTGACGTTGGTTGTGTAAAGTTGCCTCCTTTATGGATTTTGCATGTAAAGTTCTCTCCTTAATGAGCTGTTTCTCGTTAGGTCTTAATCGTCATTACCATGTCTGTAGCGAATTAGATTAGTGGTTGATATTTTTGCTTATAGATGTTCTTCTGATTAATGTTTATAGTTCGTTCCTTTGTGGGTTTTAGGGTGATTTGCTGTTGGTTGTGTAAAGTTGGCTCCTTAGTGGATTTTGTCTCTGAAGTGCTATCCTTTATGAGCTGTCTTGGTCGTTTATTACCTTGTGTCTACTCTACCGAATTAGATTAGTGGGTGGGTTTTTTTCTTACAGCTGTTTTCCAGTTAATTTGTTGCTAAATTTGCTCCTTTGGATTTGGTTGTATGCTTGATTACATGTTTATGGGTGGCCCTTGTAAAATTGAGGGAGAAGGCAGATGAGGCTGATTGGGTGCTAAAAACTCTGTTTTGTGAAGTTTTTGAATGGGTGTTCGTTGGAGTTTTTGTGTGCATTGCTGAATGGTATTGGCCTCCTTTTGATTCTGACAGATTGCAAATGTAAAAGTCATCCGAAACAAATCGACTGGAAACTTGGAAGGATATGGATTTGTTGAGTTTACTAGCCACGCAGCTGCTGAGAGAGTTTTGCAGACTTACAATGGCACTCCTATGCCGAATGTAGAGCAGACTTTCAGGCTGAACTGGGCATCCCATGGTGGGGGAGAGAAGCGTGATGATGGCCCTGATTACACCATATTTGTGGGGGATTTGGCTGCTGATGTTACTGACCAAGTTCTGCAAGATACATTTAAGGTCCACTACCCCTCGGTTAAGGGTGCCAAGGTTGTTCTCGATAGGGTGACTCAACGCACCAAGGGTTATGGGTTTGTGAGGTTTTCTGATGAGGGTGAGCAGATGAGGGCTATGAATGAGATGAATGGCCAGTACTGCTCTTCTCGTCCTATGCGTATTGGTCAAGCAGCCAATAAGAAGCCTCTGGGCACTAAAGGTATGCTTTTGAATGTGATGGTATGATTTGACAGTGTTACCTAAGATGTCAATCACGTTTGGCTGAGTTTGCTTTGATGTTTGGCAGTTTTATTGAGCTTCTCTTAGATTGGTTTCCGTTCAGTCATAGGCAGCAGTTACCCAAAGTCACTTCCTTCCAATTCTTTCCTTCTGCATTTGGGAAAGTAATTCATGTCAATATCTTGAGACTTGCTTTGACTTATAGACTACTGTTGTCTCGAAGCAGGATGTCGAGAACTTCTGCCATCTAGGGGCCTGGAACTGAATCCAGCTGAACAGGTGACCCCTTAGTGCGTGGCCGCACCTAGGTCAGTTTTTGGTTTATGTGTTGTCCTTTATTCGAGGTTTCCCTTTTTAAAGTACTTCCCCACCAGTTAAATTGGTCAGCTGTCGACCAAGTTTCATTTCGCCTTAGTTTCTTTATAGCTTTGTCGCTTGGCCACGTGCCCCTTTCAATTTCCACAGTTTTAGGTTATTCCAAGGTTTTTTTCCACGGTTCTTTTAGTTTCAGATTGTAGTGCTGGTTTTGAGTATTATATATAGTATAGTGTCCCAGTCTAGAATTAGTTTTTATTTTTTTCCTTCTTGGCGGCCAGAATGTGACCTGCTTTAACATGCAGCAGCTGGCCGGGGTAACTGTTAGGGCTTGTGATGTTTATCCTAGAATTTTTGCTTTATCTAATTGCTGCCTGTCTCCTTATAATTCCTTTTCTTTTCCTCGCATCACTTTTTCCTTATCTTATTGGACTCATATTCTTGGCAAATCTTTTGTTGTTCTGCTTATGTTCATTTTAAGTGTTAGTGGCAACTTATTATGTTTCTTTTCCTCTGCTATTCTATTGTTTGGCATTTCTAATTGCATTTTGAACCTATCATTGTGAGATTTTGAACCTATTCTGGTAACTAAAGATTATACAAGTTAAAACTTTATGGAAGACACTTTTTTGTTGCTACATTCTGATGGAGAAACATGGCAAATGTTAGCTATATTATTAGTGATTGAGTGTATCTTTTTCATTTAACGCGGCTCCTGGCACATCATTTAACAAAGTGTATTACTTATATTCTGTACTCTGCAATTCTTTCTTATTTTACTTCATTGTTTGTCTGCAGCCTCTGAACAGAGTCCTCAGGGTCAAACTGAGCAAGACCCTTCTAATACAACTGTGGGTATCTTATTTTATCATTATGCTGAGACATCTCCCTTAAAAAAACATTGTTCTGACTTGTTTAAACCCAGATATTTGTTGGTAATCTCGATCCTAATGCTACGGATGAAGACCTGAGAAACCTGTTTGGACAATGTGGGCAATTAGTACATGTCAAGATACCTCAAGGCAAGAGATGTGGTTTTGTCCAATTTGCGGAAAGGTATGTATCCATCCAAAGTTTTTTGGCACAATGTGTTTTACTTGGAAGATTTCTCACCCTTGCTTGTGGTTTATATCAGGCGATCTGCGGAGGAAGCATTGGAGAACTTCAATGGTGCTCCGTTGTGTGGACAAAGTGTGCGACTTTCCTGGGGCCGCAATTTTGCAAACAAGCAGGTTGGTCATCAGGCATTGATGTCCATACTGTGTGTGCCCCTTCTTGATGTATTGAATCTGACAAACTCAATCATTTTCTGTCTCAGCCACAGCAAGAAACAAACCAATGGAATGGACAGGCTGGTGGTTACTATAACTATGGGCAAGGGTACGGACAGGGATACGAAAATTATGGATATGGCGCTCCTGCTGCCGCTGCCGCTGCTCCACCTCCACAGGACCCTAGTATGTATTATGGAAACTATGCTGGGTACGGTGGGTATCAGCCGCCACAGCAGCAGCCGCAACAGCCGCCGCAGCATCACCAGCAACAAGGATACAGCTAAGCTGCGGACTAATTTGTATTGTTATCGTCGATTCTATGCAGTGGTGAGGATGTGAGAATGTTGAATCTCTTTGATGTCTTTTCGGAGTAGAAAGTTGGGGGGGATCTGTTGTTGTCTAATGGGCATGGGCGTGCACTACTTATGACCTCAGCAAGACTAGAAATGTTTTGTGGGAGTGGTTTCTGGTTATTACTTTGCAGTTCTGCACTTCTTTGATTAAAACTGTTTCGTTGCCTTTTTTGTACATGATTTTCTTGTCTTGAGCTAGTTTTTTTCTGTATCGAATTTGACCTCGGCATGTTAAAAGCATCGTTTTAAAAAATGCAATCTGGTCGCAAATACTACTTACGCTGCGTCACTTCAATACCAAAACATTGGCCTTATATGAAGTAAATAATTGAGGCAGTATCTGATATCTTCCGCATAACAAAGCTGTAACTTGGTTTATACTGTAAATGAATATGGCATATGGAAAAATTAGTTGAGAGAGAACATTGATTTACTTTTGAAATTAAATGGAAAAGCTGCTGCCAATTTCTGCCGGTGCACGATGAGGAGTTGAATGATCATGAGCAGGGGCAATTCTAAACCTCTACTATATCAGTAGATAGTCCACTCTAAAGGGTGTAATGCAACACAGCCATCACTGAGCAGGATGGCCGGCTTTATTCCTCCTCATATCGAGTTTGATCTATGATTCTGTTGGGGAGAATGGCATTGGCATTGATGATGTCTTCATCCGTGGTTACGGCACCACCCGACAAGCTGCATCGTCCCGGTTCCGAGACCTTGGAAATAAGAAATTCGTCATGAGCAGGCTCGGTTTCTAACAGCAGGGCGTCTGTTTCCAATATCGTTCCTGATGCGCTGGTCAGTAGCTCGGTATCCAAGCCTGCCTTTGCAATTGCTGCACCTGATGTTGCGCAGATTTCAGATGGCACTATTCCTTGAAGCAATGAACCTTCAGCAGCAGGACTTAGTTCCGTTCTAACTTCGCCCAGTGTCTTCGTTCCGGTCAATTGAAAAGCATTAACCGTAGGTCTTCCACGTGGTTCAGAACTGGTATCTGCATTCACAATCTTGGGAACTGCTTCGGGTGCTCCAAACTCGATCGAGGAAGCCTGTTTCCTAATTGAGTTAGTTAATGCAATTCATTTCTAACCATGTATGAACATAACGTATTTACCTGGATATGACTCTGATCAAAGGTAGGACACTTTATTTTTCCGGGGTTAGCTACTTTTTCCGTGATGGCCGGACTTCCTGTCGAAGGTTTGGATTCAAGCTCGACTTGGAAAGTCCTGACGCTAGCAGGAACATCTTTTAGTGCAGATGCTTGTAAGACATTATTGTCTTCAGCAGCTTTATCCTGTACCATCGTCGCCCCAATAGAAGCAGATATAGTCTCCATTTCTGACACCATATGCTTTAGTTGCTCGGCTGTCCCTTCCGAGAATAGAGTGTTCGTGCTTGCCACCAGGTTACTCATCAAAGGCAGAATTACAGGAGCGGCTTGTTTATTCCCCGTGACTGCAATGCTTGGTACACCATGTCCCTGAAATGTGGGCATTAAAATTTTGTCCTCGACACCTGAAGGTGCTAGCTGATGTGGCTGATTCTGGAAGTTTGGAACCGCCATTGGTATATCTGTTCTTAGATACATTTTGGCTGATGGAGCCAAATCATTTGCAGCTGTTACCGGAACATATCGCCCTGGTTGAAATACAACACCCCTCAGATGGGTGTCGGTGTCACCTACCTTAACCTTGATGAGATATCCTGCATCAAATTTGCCATCTATGATGCCTTGGACAACCTCGCCAACCATCTCATCTCCACCAGCAACGGAAGGACCCGCACCCGGCTTGGCTTTCTTTATGTACTCAGATTCAGACATTGGAGGTACTGGTTCACCATGTACTAAGTTTTCATCCTTGCGTGGCCTTCCACGCTTTCGCTTCATAGGAGAGTCTAGCGGAGAAGAAGAATTTCCGGGAATCTGTGGCTCCATGAAGCTCAATAGAAAAAGGCCTGCTGATGTTCAAATATTCTTCTGAAAGCAACAAACAAAAGGTGTGAGCTAAGTTACTGCATATGTTAAATGTTTCTGATCCGAGAAAAGCCATCCTAAACAAATAGATGTCATGTTGACCGAAATTTGGTGTGATTACAGTTGCCTACCAAAAAACATGTAGAAACTCGGTAAGAAGCAACGCAATATGATATCGTGTGGGCCATTGCAAGAAAGTACGATCACGAGATAGAAAGAGATTTTCAGCATCTTAATTAGCATTGTTCCTTCCACTGATATGTCTATTTGCTATTACTTTGTTAATCCGCATTCCCATTTTTTCAAGCTTCAGACCAACCAAAACCAAATCCAAACAAGAAAGAATATATGCTCACACTACCATATTCAATATATCGCATCCCAGCTTAAAGCAGGGTCCAATTGGTCTCAGTTTAAGAACTAATGATCACTTCATTACCGAATTCTCGAATTCAACAATGAACTAACAGTTGGTCAATAAAACTGCCAAAAGGTCACTCTTGGCAAGCTCTCATCGCACCAGAGACAACAAATTTCTTCCACAAAACTCACAACAACACTATCTCATACATATCAAGCACCAAAACATCTTAAAAAAGCGTCTTCTGTCTTTTTGCACCAACAATCACCAGAGATCTCCACTACTCATTACCAACATCATCGTACGAAAAAGACCAAAAGCACCCGCGACACCATTCACAAGTATCATCAGAAGAACAACAATGCACATTGAATCAGCAAACGACATCCTAATAACTTCCGAATCAACTCTTAACCGAAGTGCGAGCCTAAGCAGTCCCCCGTTTCGCCACTCAATAGTATCATCTCATCTCGAGAAGTACATTGCGGATTGCAACTCCAACTACATTACCACATTCTTTTCCACTCTGCACTCCCAAAGCAGATCATCAACAACACGGGACAATCCAACAAATAAAAAGGGAAACCCACAAAGTTGCTTCATTTCCAGCAACTAATTCTTTAATATTCATCAAGATTCAACACAAATAATAAAGAGAACTATATATATTCATTTAAAATAACATAGAAAATATGGGGAAAAAGAAAGAATAAACGGAATTAAACAAGTGTTGAGAGAGATCAAAAGATCAGAACTTTACGTACCTAGATGTGATTTGAGCTAAAAGGGTATCCTCAAAAGGACTCACTTTTCCCTTTTACGATTTCTTTCTCTTTTTTCACTTTTTTTCTGGTTTTTCTCCCTATTTTTTCTAATTGTTTTTTTTTTCTCTCTTCGTGTTTGTTATACGAACGCATGGGGAGATTTTCCGGAGTTGGCGCGAGGAGAGGAAGGTCGATGGGCCTGTTCTTTAGGGCCGGAATTAGGATATTGGGCCTCAAGAAGCCCATCGTTTTGGATCACATGTAAGGCCCGTTTCTGCACAATGGGTTTGCATCTCTTTTAGCAAATTGATATATATTTTTTAACAATTCGCTTTTATTCCTTGTCCAATTTTTTATATGAAGGAAGAGACATCAAATTTTAGCCTCCTTGATGGGTTTTTAGTAATTCAATAGGCTATTCAAAAACATTATACGGGTCATAAGAGCTTTTTTGGAATAAGACTCAGAATTCGTCAAAAGATATTTTGTATAATGACATAAAATGTAATAAAAATTGACGATGTCCAGGATTTAGTTTTTGGTAATTGTAAAACTTTTCTAAAAATTTCTTGAATCAAAGTTATTTGTTGGATACCAAATAGATTAACTAATCCAAACTCAAATTACCAATAATTTTACTATTTTCAAGACTCACAATTGAAATTTATGATTTAAACATGATGTTGGTTGGTTGTATTTAATAAGTTTGGTTATCTAATGACACAACTCGGTACGCCATTAGAGATATTCAGTGAAGGTTTCTATAAATGAACGTGCACAAGGGCAACTAACACGAAATGGTTTTAAGAAAAATCCACTAAAGTGGTTATATAATAGTGGGAAAAAATCAAATCACCTCCACCTCTAAATGCCAACGCATGCGTAATTAATTGTACCATATGGTATTTGATATAATTGTGTTAAACTACGAGGTCATCGCATCGGTAGTAGTTGGAGACATTAAACTGAACATGGTGTCATCGATCATCTGCAAGCAACCTAATCCATTATCCCTCAATAATATTAATGAGATGAGAATATTAAGGATGCAGGCCAATTGCTTGCACGATTCCATATCATAACACATTTTAGGCTAACACAGAAAACAGTTTCGATCTTGTGCTGTAATCTTCATACACGATTTTATAATTATTTATAATATTTCGTTATAAATAGAATTTTATTGATCATAAAGTCGACGATCATAACTTTGCAAAAATATTATTCAGCATAATACCAACATGCTACATAACTCTGTAGAATTTTATCACACAAAATTGTAATAACTTAATCAAAATTTTACTGTAGTAAAACCATATGGAACAAATCGTAATATCACTGCTTTGATTAAATGAACCAGTCACGTGCATGATAAATAACCCGGTTGATCTCATTATATGCATAATGTGATTCATTAGACCTTATGGATAGTCAACGAGACAAGCCACCATTGGAGTCCTTTGTGGCTGCACACTTTCCTGCAGACGAAAGTACAAAAAGCTTTTAGAAAGAAAAAAGAGAGGAAGAAAGCAGACAAAATGATTTTCTTTTTCGGCCCTTGTCCCTTGGGAGAGGCAATAACGTAATATTTCTTTGGAGACAAAGAACACAATAATGTGGGATGACCCAATTTTGACTCTTTTTTTGTTCTTAATTTGTTTCCATGTCAATAAAAAAAATCCATTTTCAAAGATGCCTTCAAAAAGCGGTGGAATTTTGGGTTTAGTTTAAGCATCAAATCATGTCTTCTCCCTTTTGACTTTTCTTTGGACTCATGGAATTGTTTAAGATTACCACGAAAAAAAAACAATTTGGATTTATATTATGTACATTTGAATTATGAATTGTTCATGAAAAAATGACAATATGTAAATTGACTATCAAAATAAGGACAAGTTGGTTGTCCCATTGTATATGCAATTATAGATTATAAGTTGCACGCGAGGTTTAATATGCATAATGTTAAATTGTTCATAAAATTAGATGAAACTCCCTCTGCTTTCTATTTTCACGTATGGAATTGTGGGTTTTTTTATATATAAAAGATAGAATTTGATTGATAATTAAAATCGTTCATAAATAAAATTAGAAATTACTTCATCCAACATAATATATAATCTAACAGATTTTTTGCTAGACAATCACGACGTAGTTAACTAGTCTGCAAATATATAGAGTAAAAATTTGGTGAAATGATTTCATATAAAATGATAATTTATCTGAAATGATATTAGATTTTACTGTATAAATTTACACAATAATGAACTCCAAAGTATGAGCTCATTGTTCCAATAGAGCAATGGAGAAAATCAACTAAAAACTTGCAATCAGATTCCTTCATAACGAAATAAATGGATAACTTCGCTGAACATACATACTAATAAATGAAGAGACAATCTTCACATTTGGTGTTATATTGCGGAGAATTTGGCATCACTGAAATTAAATCATCTTTGAGGGGAAGGAAGTCAATAGTGAGGATCTAACCTATATGATTTATCTGTCATGGACAAAAATGATTAACTTGAGCGAATTATTTTAGTTTCACAAGTAATCAATCATTGTTTTCGTATTTTGAATCGATGACTGTGATTTAAGTGTAGTTTGATCATTGTGAGATTTTGTTGGCCATTGCCTTTTGGTTAAGTACAATTAAAATGTCCTTGGTCCTTTTTAATAGGAGGTAGTTAGTTACCTAGGGGTTATCAGTGTTTTTATATACATATATACGTCAATTTACCAAAAAAGAGACAATCTTCTCATCAACAAGGCAGTCAACGGACTTGGGGATCCTCATAAACATGTATCCGGCATAATTGGGAGTTGAATCCAATAAATAAATGTAATCAGTGGCTTCAGCAGCCTGCACCGGAAGCTGTCCTCAAATAAATTTATCAACCGAAATAAACTGAATTATTTTTAATTTTTAATCAATTTATGCAAATACACAGTTATAACAACCCTCCATAATCAAATCCAATTATTTTTCAAATCCTCACATTAGTCCACATGCATTGCTTCATCACCACATGACGGTCATGACCTCACATTCTCACTCCCAACGGTCATAACTCAATAAAATGTAGTAGCAACCTATAAGACCAACCATAATTTTTTTTAAATGCTGAAAATCATAATTATTAATTTTCCGTCTCACTGCACCTCGTGATTTATTCTCCTATAAATACTCTTCCATGTACACTATCCCTTAAAAACTTGCACTTTCACTCACATTTTTTCCACTACAGCTCCCTTGTAATAACACAAATATCTCTAATAATAATGGGATCACATGGCTACTCCAAATTGCACAACGAGGACCCAGAAGATATCCTCCATAGGAGAGCACAATTCTTGATCTACAAGGTACTGCAACGATCGGATCTTCGGCCGAGGAGGGCTTCCTTTATACGGATCAGATTTTGCAGGCTGAAAGTAAAGATTGGGAGGAGACTGAAGAGGTTGAGGAAGAACATGTTGTTAAGTATATCTTCAGCCAAAGTCAGTGTCTCCAAGCAAGTTTCAACCATTTTTGGTCGTGGAAAGGCCAATGGACGCCTCCCTTGTCCTGTGTTCTACTAATCATATACGAACCATCAACAGCTCTGCTATTTTTCATGTCAACGCCTCAAGTCCACCCTCTTCTTTGATCCTCAAGTGAAGAAGAAATTAGGAAAGAATGTTTTGGTTTATTTGGGTTATTTTTGCCGTTTGAGTTGAAATTTTATCCCAACTTTGCAAGTTTGGTTGAATGCAATTCTAATAGAAAGTTTTCCTTTGATTCTCAACTTTTCAAGTTTTGTATCGAAATTTGACATACAAGGCGAGCAAAATCTAGATGCAAATTATGTAAGTTCAATAGGGTGGTCAAGCGAAAAATTACACACAAGACGTTATAGATTTAACTTCAAGAAAATCTCTATATATTTAGTGTTGCTCATTAGATTTTTTTTTTTCTTTTTAGGCGATGGATATTCACGAGTACTAAGTGTAATAACTTACTATTTTTTTAATAAATAAAATATAGTTGTTAAAGACATACAAGTTTTCGTTTTATTTTTCAATTGAAATGGCATTTTACGAATAATAAATCACTCTACCTAAATTATATTATGATCGAGATAGGTTATAAAGAATAAAAAAAATCTATAATAACTCAAATTCAAAATAACTAATTAAATTACAAAACATATTATGCTTTCCTATGACCTTCTAATACCAGCACCGGTCAAACTTTTTGCAGAAAAATAAGATGAACACTTCTGTCTATAAATCAGATACCGGATACCTCTTTACATATTAGAATCTGATAATTTACAATATTAAATTCTAAAATGGTGAAATGTCGATTGTCTTTGATCCTTTTTTTGTTTTCGAGTGGAAACCGAACTTGATGCGTCCCTTCGCACATTGTCAAATGTCAACCGTTCACATATGTTTGTGCTGCCTCTAACATGTCACCCAGTACATGCATACTTTAATCTCCAAGAAAAGGACATAAATATTTCTCTCGTTAGTCGGTAAATATTAATTTGTTATCTTTGAAGTAAACATGTCAAGTAATGTTCCAGTTTTTTTATGTAAAAGTTCAAATAAAGTTCCATTTTTTCGATTTAGAATATATTCAATTTTATTCAATTTGGTGTACCGTGTGAATTGAGTTCATTTTTTGTGGTAAGGTATATGATGGGGTAAAATTTTTATTTTATATTATACTTTGGATCCCAACCTACCTTTTTATTCATAATATATATTCTCTAAATTTAGATACTTATTTTTTATCATTAAGCTTATATCACAAAATTTGATTTTACTTGCATTTCTATTGAATATTAATGTCTGTTGTATAAGATGTATAAAACTTATTTGATCATAAATACAACATTGAATTTTATGTAAAAATTTATCAATCGTAAATTTCTTAAATATCATTCTGAATAGGAGATTTTCAAATACAACAATAAAATTCCCCAAGAGTGGGGACCAATTTAGGGCCTGGAGTTGTAACTCCCGATTCAGATCACTTAATATTTTATGTATCGATTAATACATATTAAATCGGATGGAAGATTTGAAAGTGTCATGTCGCTGATTTCTTGCTTCTTTGGATCCTTATCGTCTTATTGAATGAAGTTAGCTAATGTGCATTAATGGTAAGTGTTCATCCAGGAACAGGCAAACCCACATGTCCAAGCTGGAACTTGTAATACCATGGCTACTTATCATTCCATATGTACTCATAAAAATAAACATCAGGTACAACCTGGTGTACGGCGACTATTGTCCAATGATTTATTGTATTTCTTTTATAAGTTAGATTTGTTGGATTTTCATTAGGCCAAATTGGATTATTGTATTTCTTTTATAATGACATTTCTTTTCTGCAATATCGGCATGTATGATTTTTGTAGTTTGATCCTGAAAGTTGTGTTTTTGTAAATAAAAAAAGTTTTTGCGTGTCCTTTAGTCTAAACTGTAGGGAAAAAAACTCTCCGTACTTAATCCATTCCCACCACAATGCATTTTCCTTGGTAATATTTATAGCCTAATTTTGTTGTTTTTCATATTTAGGCAGTATTATATGTTAGCATTTTTCATGTATAATTAAAATTTAAGTAGGGAAATTGTAGGATTTTTATGTTAATAAAGTGGGTCTATATATGAACCCATTCGTAGTATGTCGGGCTTTTACGTCTATATTGGGCCCAAGAAACTCGAAGACTAAACGAAGATTAATTTAGTGGATATAAATAGTTTTAGTGCAATTAGTCCAAAAAGACAACTATTCGAAGGGTTTAGCAGGAGGACATTCAACTATCTAGCAAATTGCAGTTCATGATCCGTGCGTATATATGCAATTTGATGATTAATCACTAAGCCAACTAATTCGAATCCGAATTAAAATATATGAACTCTGAAAATTCCAATTAATTAAAGGGAATCTATAGTTTGGTAAATTTATACAACTCTAACACTGACCAGGTTATAGATAACCTTGTCCGCATCCCAGATTGAAACTATTTGATATTCGGACATCCCTTAGCTTGAAACCGAATAATAAATTACTTATAGGTAATATCAGATTAACAACATCTCAAAATATCACTCAAATGCTTGGTGATAAGCTCTACTTGATAGCTAGTACTCTTTTTCCAAGGACCTTAAGGTTGCAAGTTTTTCTCTGCTCAGTTCAAAATTACATGCAGAGGGTAACCAAGATCTCTTCAAGCCAATACATTTCTATAGTTCTTCTATTTTTTCTCTCTTTACACAAAACTTATTAAACTAGCACGCAAGAATCATGAATAAATACAATTAGGACCTCCGAAGGGAGGAGATGAAAGGGGGGAGTTCGAGGCCGAGCAGCGAGATTCGTCCAACATCCACTTGCACGCAATGGCGGTGAGACGATCTTTCTGATGAATAGAACAAGGCAGGGAGTGATACCTATACGAGCATCGATCTGACAGCCAAGGCAGTGAAGATT
Organism: Hypericum perforatum; assembly: GCA_012979155.1. Taxonomy (NCBI): domain Eukaryota; kingdom Viridiplantae; phylum Streptophyta; class Magnoliopsida; order Malpighiales; family Hypericaceae; genus Hypericum; species Hypericum perforatum. The sequence continues at coordinate 20,815 of SOPF01028145.1, forward strand.
ATGGTAATAGTCGGTATGTTGTCATAAAGACCTGCAAGACAAGATTGTATCGAGTCATTGGTTTAGGAACAGCGGTTATCGTTTGATTCATTACTTGTTATTGATGCAGAACGGAAAGTTCAATAGTTACCATTTTGAGCTGATGCAGCAGCAGGCAAAGCCGGAATTTTGACAGCTGCAAATTATCCGAATAATGTCAGCCATTTGTGTGTGAGATCAGATATATCATCCCAGAAAAGAATAAGGCACGTAAAGGAACTGCAGATAATCGTGGAAAGGAATACTTTTGTTGCACGAAGAGGCCGATGCTTGAGACGAGGATGGCCAAGGAGCTGGAATGTTATCATTCAAGTCACAAATGAAACTAACTCCAGTAGACTGATCCAATGTTGCATCTGAAGGCAAGCTCGGTAGAAGACATCCGGACTCTATTCAGTAAATCAGAAAGACCAAATTGGTTTAAGGACTTCTGGCCAAATTCATGGTACCAAGTAATCCAATTTAGAAACTATGTATCTAAATAGCGAGGAATAGTCGCGGGGAATAGTTGGGTACAAGTTTATATTACCTTGTTTAACTGATGATGGACAGAATCGATAGCCAATGTCGATATGAAAATAACACAATAAGAAGCAAACATGTATTAGTTTCTGATCCAAATTAACTGAAAGAAACAATCATCGAACATAAACTCAGACTGAGACTAGATACATCGGAAGAGAAACTGAAGAACAGACAAAATCTAACCTTGGAGTGAAAAATCTTTGAGGGTTATATGACAAAGCCTGTATACATCTCTGCTGATATTCGCTTTCTCTAGCTTCATCGCCAAAGTAGTAGCACAATTCAAGGCTTGCAAGTTGGTAACTAGACTTTGCTTTTGCAAGTGAGATATGTAGTTGTCCATGGCGGTACAACATACAGACTTGTTAGTTGTTTCCTTCCCACATTCTTTGGCAACATGTCTCGTATCTGGCAAGACCAACGGGCAAACTAACGGAAAAAGACAATGAGGAGCAATAAGTAAAATAAGTTTTACTAATCAATAACACAGCGAGAAAGTTGATCACCAAATCCATAAGTGACCATACCTTTATTAACTCCACAATTTGACAGCCCCCGAAGAAGCTTCCTCGCACGAGAAGCATCAAGCTTACTTGCCAACCATCGAAGGACAATATTTCTACAATCGCCAATCCTAGTTAAATGATTAGGTAAACCAGGGGACCCTTTTATGCTCAAAACTTCAGAAACTTTTTGGGAAAGCCTTGTTGCAGCATCAGATATAGCATTTTGACATATCTGGTCACAACATTCTCTCACAGGGTCAATATTCTGACAGGCAGCAAGTAATGTAGACGAATCCACGGTATTTTCGAACTCATCGACATCTTTAACCGGACAAGACCCTTCAGTCAGATTCGACGGCTGAACCGAGCACATATGACTCACAAGAGCCTCGGCACCTTGACCCACCAAAGTTTGCTCGAAATCAGATAGGCAATATTTTGAATTAGTACCATTCAAGGCAAGCACTTTACTGACTTTACTTGATCGACCAATGAGAATAGTAAGTGTTGCCTCTAATTGTGGACAGCATATAACATTAGCCAATAACGGTGCAAAAAACTGAAAGCAATCGACCGCTGTCGTGCTCATCAAACTTTCAGAGGCGCTGAAGTTCAGCATGCATTTTCCTGCATATGTAAGAGCAGAACCGGGTTATAGATGGATATTTTTTTCTCAAAAGGGAGATTATATGGAGATGTAAGATGTAACAGAAATATCGATATGGACCTGATAGTTTCGGGATTGTGCTGTTCATGAACGGTGTCAAAGGAGAAGGAGCCAGAAGAGGAAGAAGTGGCTGAGGAGCAGAGTCTGGCGAGATCTGAGGTAGAAATGGATCCATACTCTTCCCGCTTGATATGAAATCTTTTCGATAATCAACAGAACTGCTACTGCATTGCACAAGACCTATAGCAGAATTACAACATTTCAGCTAACCACAAACAAGTTACGCTTACATTGTTATATAAAATTAACATATATCCAGATATTGTGGATAGTACAATTGAAGAGGTAAAAGGCCAACACTTAGCTTTATCATTAACAGAACTTATACATCGATGCGATGATTGGAACGGAAAACAGAACATGACACATTCTTTTCGAGTATGGCCAACAAAAAATTCAGGTATCTAGTTATTAGGCATCTGTAAGTTGCTCCGCTGGTTACATGTTTGGCCACATTGTTGAGGCATAAAAACAATCTCATTGGGAAAATGCAAGAGTAACGTTGCTTAGAATGCACACACATATGCCTACTCCCCACTAGTCCGGAAGCGCTTACACAGAGGAAAGATGCCACGATGTAAAATTCTTCTGGTAAAACACTACAAATGCAGTATCTGCACCCTTGTATCAATCAATGCTAACAAAATTCAAGGGTTTGTCTCAACGTCACTCGCTAGTTCACATGGAAACAGCATTGAACAACAGGTTTGCATTATTATTCGATATACCAAACAATAGACCCCCAAAATGCTAGCCAATGGATGCAACCCTACGTAAGACCATTTACGCTGTTGACCTAATGCTCCTAATGTATCCACATTACTGCTAAATGAAACACAATGGACACATCACAATTCACAAATAGGTAAATCAAAGCTAATAACAACCACAATTGGCCTAGGCAGGGCAAACGACCTAACGAAATACACCGGTAGCAATTCGAGTAGAGCAAATGCACCTCCACCATCAGCTTTGAGAAAAGCCACTGATTTCTATAGAGATAGCTACATTCTTCCTTCTTCTATGCACAAGCTAAACTACACACAAGAAAGGTTCCTTTGCAAAATTTTCTTAAACCCCAATTACCCTTAAGACACTAGCAAACGTAAGAAAACAACAAAGACTTCCTAAACCAACCAAAACCCAGACAAGGAAACAGGAAACAAGGAACTGGGTACATTGCAAAACTCACTCAGGAGCAAGAGGAACAGCTCCAAATGTATCTTTCCAAAAAGGGTAGTCTTTACTTCATTCATCATCATCCCCTCTAAAGCTCC
>SOPF01028145.1:24872-51185 GCA_012979155.1 Hypericum perforatum
TAATAAGGCTGCTTCTTTCAAGTTTAAACTATCAAGTATTCTACGTTCTTCTAGATAATTTAACTACAGGAATACATAATTTTTAGACCCAACATAAATAAATAATGAATTATTTAACTACGTGTGCTTTGGGCCAAAAATTAGATGTCAATTTTTTTAATTTTTTTTGTCATTATTCAACAATCATATACAATTTAAATTTAGATTTGTTCGTGGGTATCCAGATACCGCTAGAAGTAAAAGTTCCGACTGAAAGGTTATTGTACGAAGCCCAAGTGGGCCCAAAGAAAACACTAACGGACCATTGGAAAGCCCAAAAAGTGCAGCGTGCCCAGTGCCCACGCTTGGGCTTTACAGCCTGAAGCCTTTTATTTTCTTTGGTACGCGGAACATATTTTTTCTCCTTATTGAGATTAATTCTCCCCATCTTCAAATAAAGGTGAGCTGCATCATAAAATTGGTTCTTCTTAAAAAAATCCCATTTGGCAAAAAAAAAACTCAGTAATATTAAAATTATCGACGTAGATTACTAGAAATGATGTCTTGGTTGATAAGAAAATAGACACATCTCTTATCCGATGGACTACGGTTGAAATAGTAGCCGGACATAAATTCGTGTCAATTACAAAAAAAAATCTGGTTCTATCCAAGTCTGGAGATTCATAAACCTAATCGGTCTAACCTAAAAAAATCAACATACAATTGACTATTTTGACTCGTCATTTCGTTCACTCGGGTAGATCAATCGTCAATGTAATTTTTTCTTTTAAAAATCAAAATACGAGGAAACAGAGAATAATATAAAGGTGGCATCTGCAGGGTCGGTGCATGTTCATAAGGCACGCCAATTGTACAACAAAAAGAATAAACACAACAAAGGACGCACACAAATACACGAAAATCAATCTTTTAAGACAAGACAAAAGAGAGACGACCGGTCCACCCCGACTAAAATTTAAATTACTCCCGTAGACCGTGCCCTCCTTATTTATATTTCTACTTTGTCTCATTATTTAACTTGGTTCCAAGTTTAAACATTAAAACTTGTTTTTTTTTACACCAACAAATTTTTGTACACTTATTTGGTCAACAACATTCGAACAATGTATGAATTTTTTAAAAATATCAATTTTTTTAACAAATATTAATATAAAATTTTTCAAACTCGAGATGTGTTAGTTAAATTAGAATACTGTGATATTAAACTTCAAAGATATTTATAATGTATGTCCAAACATATATGTTAAAAGTAAGGTTCGGTTAGAAATCTAACGTCAACTGGAAATTAATTTTAACATTCTATACGGTCTTACAACGTTCAAAAACTTTTAGGAGGGATTGTTCCATTGGTATTTACATATATAGTTTCATTAATATTATTACGAAGTCGCATTACAATGCAACCTTCAGATGGCACTCGCTTAGGTGGCGGTAATAGCAAGAGAAACATGTATAGCAGCTCCGGTGGCGATCATGGTCAAGAGGTGGTGTCTGCAAGGAAGCTCGTGGCGGAGATGTGGCGGCTGACGGTGTCCGGAGCGGCGGCTGGCAGAGGAGGAGGAACGTCGTCGTTTGTTGGTGGTCGGAGAAAACATTATAAGAGGAAGAAATGTTGTTGGTTATTGCCTGATGGATCAGTTCCCTCCAAGGTATACTGCTTTTTTTTTTAGGTATATATATATATGATTAAACAATTATGCATTTTTTTAAATGTCAACCTCATTAATTGGATATTGATCCACCATTAAAGTATTTAAGAACATTTAAAAGGTCATTTAAATATATAAAACCTGAAAATTTTGCAGTAAATTGCTTCCTGAAATATTTATATGTTTCGACTTTTGACGTATGCCCTCCTCACTTTGAAGCCGAAACTATCTATTCTCGTATGAAAGCTCTTGGAGTGCATTAATTTTTAAGTACAAACATGATTTGATAATCATCCATTGATTGTTAAATTTACCTCTTTTAATCCAATATTTTTTTTAATGAGTTTATAACTTAAAACTCCTCAAATAGTCTTTCCTCAAATAGTGCTGTTAATTTGGTTGAGCTTTAGTTTTAAAATCATAGAATTTCGTGAAACCGAAGAAGGTATTTGAATAGGTTGATATTGTAATTTCGGAGCGAAATGAAAGATATTATCTAGTTTATGACTAATTTGATTACTAATTCATTTATTTCAACATTGGTTTAGAATTTTCAGCTACAGTCCTCTGTTGTGAAGGCAAATCATTTGAAACTTGGAGGAAAACGAGTCCAAGCCAAGTCTGTTGCTTCTGCAGTCCAATCAGAGATCAAGAGAGCTCAATTCCATATTCATGATCTTGAACATGATTGCCAAGCATACAAGAAGAAGCTCGACGAGGCACGGTCGTCGGTGGAGCGGAGACGATCTTTGAAAGTTCAGGCGGTTTTTGACGAGTTGAGGCTCGAGTTTACGAGGGAAAGACGAGTACGGAAGAGGCTGGAGTGCCTCAACTCTGAGTTGGCCAATGAGTTGCAGAAAGCCAGATCATCGGCCGAGCGGTTTAAGCGAAAGTGCGAAGCCGAAAAGAAGCGTAGAGATGCAACGGAGGAAGTCTGTAACGAGCTGGCGAATAGAGTTGCAGAGGATAAGGCCTCGTTTGATGAAGTGAAGATGGAATCTATCAGAATTCAGGAGGAGTTGGAAGAGGAGAGGAGGATGCTGCAGATGGCCGAGGTTTGGCGCGAAGAGCGTGTCCAGATGAAGCTCATCGATGTGAAGCTGGCAATCGAAGATAAGTATTGCCGAATGAGTAGTTTGATCAACGAGCTAGAGAGTTTCTTACGCTCGGGAAAGGGGAGATCGAGTTTCACTCTAACAGAGTTGCAGAAAGCTGAGATGATCAGAGAAGCGACCAAATTGATAAGAATAGATGGTAGTGAGATTTCTTACGAACACCCCAAATCGAGTGACATGTACTCAATTCTTCAGGAAATCAGGGAAGTCGAAGCTACGCGATGGGAAGTTGCGCCGGTCAATAAACAGAGCCCTGTCGGCAATGGTTCAAGGGCCCCGAGTAGCTGTTCGAGAAGCAATTCTACCTCAAGTTCACCGATCAGCGAGGTTTGTTCTCTTTCGGAAGAAAAATTGGCACAAAATCATATGCCGGATACAAATAATGGCAGGAATGATGACCGCAATCGGAGGTTATCGAGCAGCACGATGTGCAGCACTGTGACAGCTTCTTCAGATAGGAAATCAGGCGGACTACCGGATTCTTCTGATCATCATGCCGATGAAGCTGTAAACAAGCATGTTGAATTGCCGAGGGGCATGCGAAAGAACAGCTTGAAGGCCAAGCTATTGGAAGCGAGGTTGGAAAGCCAGAAAGCTCAATTGAGCAATGGTATCAAACAAGCCTCGTAGATGATGTACTGTGATTCAGATTCTGCAGCAGGAGGATCACATTGAGGTCTCCTCAAAGTTCCGGATTCTGCAGATGTCAACCTCAGTCGCTCGCCGACATCCTGATCCTGCTTGTCTTGACTCTATAGCCTTAATGACATTTGTGTCTACAATCTAAGGGAGAGGAAATCAATGTCAAATGTGAAGTTCATCATGACAGTTCTGTATCGGTCCACGCGGCATGACGAGATTTTAGAGATTGCAACTAGTTTCCCAGCTGAATCATCTGCTGATGAGTTTTCTTTGACAGTTTAAAATTGAGAGATTCAAGTGTTCATGAGTTTTCTCTGTTTCTGGGCTAATACAATATTGGGCATTTTCTCCAAGAAAGAACAATTTTGAACAGGTAAAAAGTATTCTACTGGTGTTTTGCCTGCAATTGCATGAAAAGGATAGAGAAATGGTGAAAATTCATGAGTTATTTAGTGATTTACTGTTAAAAAAAAGCTGCTACAAAGGGTTGTTCTAGGCTTTAAAAAAGTGGAACACTATCAGGTTTTGGACTGTGCCTGTGTTTTACAGCTTCTTTTGTTCCTTTTGAGGCAAGGGTTGCTCAAATATTCCTCTTCTCCACGTAAAATCTCACGCATGCACATGTAGTCAAATTTATATCTATAGATAACGACTAATTCGAACATATTTGAATCTATGAAGACGGTTATTTCGAAGATATTTGCTCTATTTAAAAATTCAAACTTGAGATCTTAATTGAATCTAAAGGTCTTAGTCCCTACAATGCTCTGTCTGTCTTGCACTAAAAATAATGCAAGGAGAGTGACAATCATATTGAAACATTTCAAAATAAACCGATATTTCACAACTCAAAAGCTTGTAGTAAGCAATAAGATAACGAGTCAGATCCAAGGAGTAACGATAAATGATTAGTCTAACAAACTAAACAGAGAAAACAAACTCAAAGCCTTGTATGTATAAACTAGTCTTATTTATTCCTAGTTAATTAGTTTGCTGACAACCGTTCATCGCTGAATTAACTTTGCTCCTAGTTCAATTCCTAAGTGCAACAACTATAAGAAATCAATGATATATGAATTCTAGAATAAATTTTGGAAATCTGATTAGTTGAACAAATTAAAGAGTACAGTACGATTCTTGAACAATCTTCATTCCAAGCCTTATCCAGTACTATTCCGTAGAACCACTAGTTATATTAGCCTTATGATTCAACCTGAGAAGACGAAGAACGGAATTCCTTGTTAAAGCTCGCCCAACTTCCATTGCAAAGAGAGAGAAGTTTAGAGAAAGAAAATTCTTGAACAATCTGCAATAAGCATACGCTTGCGCCTTGGACACGTACGCTCTAATCTGTGTCACGGGCTAGGAAGCATACGCTTTGCGAATCAAGCTTACGGCCAATCCCGCAATTTAGCCACTTCTTCTCGGGGCGTCATCTTTACTCGAACTACATGACTCCTGCATAGATACTGAGACTCCATATCCAACAATATTTTTGGGCAGTCCACGATGCTAACTCTGTCCATGGCAGGGCATTTCATATTATCATCACCTGAATAAAATTTCATCAAGTTAGGTAGATTCTCGAGCTCCGCAAACTCCAACCTCGGGAAGATAGTACTTCGATCCCAATCTGCCGGTGTTTCCGCATCTTCTAGTTGCTTGATGATCACTTCCACAAGAGCACACTCTTTAACTTCTAATTGGCGCAGATGAACAAGACCCAGAGCCACTGTCAGAGTGAAAATGTGCGTCAAATTACTGCATTTATGAACATTTAGCTCTTGAAGGTTCTTAAAGCATGGTATTTCCGGGGGATCCTCAATATTCCAAATGTGTCTTAGCTTGGGTAGTTCTATTAGCTCCAGAAAAACAAACAAAGGCATCAGGCTAGCGTCATATTCGATCTGATCCATTCCATCAAAATCCAATATTTCCTCAACAGAATCGCACTTCTCGACCACCAGTCTCCGACATTTGATTACAGCCGGTAGGATATTTGATGGTACAGCAACTGGTAAAAGCGGACACTCGTCTATCACCAACTTGTATAAATTGCTGAAGCACCTGAATGGCAGTTTTGTTTCCCATATTTCTACCAATTCTGGGAATCTAGATAGTCTTAGTGTCCGAATACTCTGCAGCTCAACCTGCAAAAGAAATTTCCTAGATCATTCTCTGAGGTGAGACGTTCGAAAGAAAGAAATATATGTGTGCGTGTGTAGAGAGAGAGAGAGAGAGAGACCTCGTGAAGCTGTTTGAGAGTGGTATTAAGATCACCCTCCCATCTTCGTGATTCTTCCGATTGTACATTTTGTAGCTTGGGCGCGGTGATGTCTCCATTACAGAAGATTCTCATACTAGGACATTCAAATTTATAGAACTCTTCTAAACACGGAAAGTTGAAGGAGTAGCAACTACTCATGCAGAAGCCCTCCAAGTTGCCCATCCATATTAGATTCAAGGTCTTCAATCTACCAAAGATGATGCATTCGCGTGTTGTCTGATCATCATCATTATTCTCGGCTGCGACTATTTGCTTCAAGGCACCGCAACCCATAATCTCCAACTTCACGAGGTTGACCATGGTTGTGGCCGTTGAAGGCTTTATCAACTCCGTCAGTTTATCGCAGTGTGATACTACCAAAGTCGACAGGCTTCGGAAAGATGCAGATGGTGAGGGTGCGAAACTGATCAAATCCCAACAATATCTCAATTCCAGGAGTACAAGATAAGGCAAAAGGGGCTCAGTCTGTGAATATGGTCTCCACACATGCATCAAATCCAACACGTCTAATATCACTAATCTTGTTATAGCGGGTGGACCGGCGTCAAAGTCACTCCCGTCGGAGCTCCATAGTTGGTTAATATGTGAATGCATTACCCGTAACATTATGTCTCTAACTGTTGGTATACTTCCAAACTTAGAAGCTCCCGTCAATATTCCATTCCAGGAAGACAGGTCAAGAGATTTCAATTGGGTGAGATACGCCAACCATGACGGGGATTCCAATACAGAGTTCCAAATTCTGCCATCTATGGTCATCCTCTCCAAAGTGGGGAACACCTACAATATAATAACACATGTATTTTCACAATCTTCACCGACTCATTTTAATGGCCATGATCCAGGCTGCAATTATGCAGCAGCTATTCTGCAGAATTAAAGCAGTCTTCTTGCTGCAGAATTACAGCAGGGACACCAGGGTAATCACCCACAGATTCTAATTTGTTTCAGTACAGAATTCTTAAATAAATGCACAAATAACTGTAACTTTCATTTTAGCAAAAGCCCAACTTAAGATATCCAATTTCTGACTACCCAATACAAATGAAAATAATAAAGTGGTCTTTAGAGTATGTATGTCTTGGGAAATATGTAGAAAATCTGTTTAAGATTTGGCAGAAATAGCTGGATGATGAAATGTATGTTACTTGAATTAGTTAGAACCAGATTTCAGAATTGGACTTTCTATCAAAAATATGTCGGTATGTTACTCCAGATGCATGTACAGATTATACAGGACTCCACATAAGGCTAAGGGGAAAAATAATCACAAGAATAGAAAAATTGTATATGTTGTTCAACGCCGTACCTTTTTCGTGGAAAAGAAAGGTTGTACATTAGTAGGAACTTGAGACCCTAGAGACGCTTCTTGTTCCCCAAAAATCCTGGCATTGGGGCAACCTTGGATTGACACTATTTTCAAGTTTGGCCAGCTCCAAGCGTCGCTATCTGGATGAAAACCTCTCAATTCAGGCAAATTTGAAAGGTTTAATGATGTTAGTCTTTCAGACAAGTCCAATTTAATGGACCCAAATATCACCCCGTCAATAGAATCTTCATCTCTGAATTGATATATCCCTTCGAGTAAATTACAATTACTCACTTCCAACGATTTCAGCTTGTGAAATCTTCCCACTACATCGTATGGAAAAACTGTCTGTATTTCATGGCACCCACGAATATGCAATGAACTTAGTTTTCCAAATGAACTCGGAGGTAGATGGCTGCACCAAATCATTTGAATTTTTCCAATTAAGCTGATTCGCAATTCTTCCAAGTTAGGTAGTGAAACCTGCAAAATAATATCTAAATTAGACCGACTAAACAACATTAAGAACGTGGTGATGATGACACAAACTAAGAAAACCTTCCAGAAAGCCATTACATAGCAGCTGATAACAAACATAATTCGCCCAACAGAAGATGCAAATTCCAAAACCAACCTTTTCGTCGAAAAATGACGTTGCCTTATCAGACCCAGAAGCTGACTCTCTTGCATGGAGGAAGCATTTAAGCTTCGGTAAATCCCTGAGCTCAAGACGATGTAATCGAGGAAGCTCCACAATTTCATCTTCCTTGAAACCACAATCACTTCCCTCAACAAATAGCGCTTCCATCTCGTTGCACGACGACACATCTATCTCCTTCAGTTGCGAAAGGCTTCGCACCATAGAAAGCGACATGAGATTCTTCAGTTTGTTACAATCGAAGATGTAAAGTATTTCAAGTTTGCTGAAAGACTGTAGTGATGGTCGACCCTCACATATGGTCACCACATTTGTTAGTCTCTGCAATTCCAAATCCTCGAGGAGAGGAAAACATACAGTTGCTGCCCCCTGCTTTGTGCAGTCAACAATTTGTTGGAGCTTGAAAGAATCCTGAATCCAGAGCTTCTTCAATTTGGGGAAGCCTTGATGGTCCAAGTCATATAAAAGATTTCTACTATTGATTCCATGTAGATACAGTGTTTCCGATTCCTCCAGAAGGTTCCTAAACCTTTGGAGCAAATCAGTACTGTCTGTCTCAAGTTTCAGTTTCAACATCTTTGTTGTTTCTGAAGAATGGTGTTTTTGTAAGAATCCCATCCTTCTATCTCCAATTAATATTACATATCTTTCCAGGCCATTTTTGAATAAATCTTTCGGCAGTGCCTGAACATTCGGAACACATATCTCCAAAGATGCAAGCTTAGACAAGCAATTCAGCTCTGAGATCCTGGCCTTTTTTCTACTGCTGCTCTCTTCAATCTCCCATCCATCAAAGCTATCAACCATGAGCAATTCCTCCAGAGAGATCATCTTCGATATTAGATTCGCTGGTATGAAGTCGAGCTGAGAGCAGGAGCATAAATCCAACGACTTTAGCCCAGTCAGATCCCCCAATTCAAAAGGCAATGCTTCCAGTTTTGATCCACGGAAGCTAAGGATTTCTAGAGTCTTCAGCTGTCCGACGGTGGCTACGTCCAGATTATGACACATTTCCAGACACAGAGTATGAAGATTCGTGAGGGAATGCAATGATGCGGGAAGAGATGCAACATTTATCCCAGAAAAGTGAACAACTTTGAGTTTTTCTGTTCGTTGAAAAGTTGAATCTGAAATATTTATTGAATGCCAGCTGGAGAAGAATAGCAAGAATTCAACATCCGGACACTCCAAATCTTCAGGTAGATCACGGATGTAACTGTAAGGCAAAGAAACTCTGTCACAGCGACCAATATCACCTTTATGTGGCCACTCCTTCAATACATTACCATCTTTGGGCCTAAAAGCACGTTGATCTTTATGTGTTATGCACATGTCTCGAACAACATCATGCATCTTTAATTCACCCCACCGATCAATATCCAAAAGGCTACAAGCCTTGAGGTCGTCAATCAAAGTTTCCAAGCGATTTCTTGCATCACTTATTGTATAATTCTTGAGCAGACCTAGACCCAAGCTATACCTTAACAAATCTTGTAATGCATTCCCTCCACGACTACAAATACCATAGAGCAAGAAAATCGACTTGGTTTCATCACAAGGCAACCGATCATAGCTTAGCTTCAGAGTGGAATACACTTTGTCATGTATTTCTTGATTGTCAAATTTGGATAGTTGTATCAAGGCATCTTTCCAGGCGTGCAATCCCTTGTTTCTTACGAGCCCAGCAACTGTGACAATCAACAGTGGAAACCCACCACACTTGACCACCATCTCCTCGGCAATTTTGTTGTCCATAACCGTGACCACTTCCTTCTCAAACAAACTTATCGACTCTTTCTTAGACAAATGCTCAATAGGAAAGTTGTTTGTGGAACCCATATCTGATAGAAGATCCACCCTTCGAGATGTCAACAAAATCTTGCAACCCTGGCCGTCATCACCGGTAGGGATCCCCACTGTACCCAACTCTAGCGGGTCCCATAGGTCGTCAAGAATTATTAGAATCCTTGTGTCCTTCGAGATGTCTTTCAACCTTTGATTCAACCTGCTAGCTCTACTGTTGTCGGTGCTCTCCTGCAGCTTCAACCCAATGATGAATTCTGCAATTTCGTCCTGAATCCTCCTTAGCTCCGGTGTCGCAGTCACCGTCGCTAAGACGACCTTATCGAATAACTTTTTTTGTGTTACTTGACGGTGGACCTCGTTTGCTAAGGTGGTCTTCCCAATTCCACCAACTCCATGCACTCCGACCATGGCAACACTAGGATCCGACAGCGCGGCCATCACTTTCTTTAGAAGCTCCGTCCTAGACTCTGCAAAATAGTCTTCCATAGGAGACGATACAATCTGCTGCAGACCAGGGAGGCTGGAAATAGTGGGACAGAATCTGCCTCTTTCCTCCTGCAGTTGAATGAGTCCTGGCATTCAAACATGAATTTAAAAACTGACAACCAAGGGAGGAAGTAAAAAAAGGTCAATGGCATCTTATTGGACTACCTAGCGTTACATCAGCCGCCTGCTTGCCAATCCGGTACCTGGTCATCAACCTAAGAGTACAGCCTCTCTGCGCTTCACCTTCTCCTCTGTGGATGACAGTCTCAGCTTGTGCAACGGTCGTTTCGACCCGAGATTGCCACCCCAGAACATAGGTCTTCGTGACTTCCCCTCGTTCTATACAACTTCGGACGATATTTATTTCTTCCTGCAGCACCTTGACCTTGTCGCTGAGGGCATTGACCTTGCTCCGAAAGCATAAATAGCCAAGACACCTTATGATTGGAGAAACAAGAGGCTCCAGAACAACAGGTATAATAGGAGTCAAGAACTCCATATGTGTATATTTACTTTTTTTTTTATCTCTCCTTTTATCTGTTTTGTTTACCCCCGTCTACCTCAGGGCAACTAAAAGAACTTAAAAACCTGTAATTTTGAGATCTCGGAACAGCAAACTACTGAGTGAAAAACAGCAGGATCAGGACAAAAGGTGTAAGCAACACTTATCTGGTTAGATCCGAACAAAAGCGCAGCAACAGTTAAGGAAGAGATTACTAGGCAATGAGATTATGAGTTTGTAAAGCAATTGGTGCTTTTACTAATTCAGCTGAGTTTGCGTGTGAATGAGCCCTTCCACCTAATTCGAAGTATTTTAGTCACTAAAATGTAATCCAGCAACAACCGTGACTAGATATGTTCATTAAACAAAACAAATAGTCGACGCCCTCTCCATCTAATCCCATTGAGATTCCAGCTCCCTGAAATGTAATTGGGCAACAAGCGTTGACTCATCCTTTATTGGAAAACTATGTAATTGGGCAACAAGCGTTGACTTATCAAAAACTATTGTAATAACCTATCAGGGCAACAAGCGTTGACTTCCCCTTCATTAGAAAAATAACAGACAGCAAGGACAAAAAGCTGACGAAGGGTTATCGGACGAAACCCATTTTGGCCACTGCAAGCTTGGGCAACGGATATCGTCCGAAACCCATACAACTTTATCCAAATCGCCGCTCACTCTTCCCTCCCTTCATAGTACTCCTCTTTCCCCTTCCCTTTCCCTCTCCCTCTTCCAAACTCTCATCTTTCCAAAGTTTTAGTTAAATTACATTTGGACAACAATAGTTTGACATATTTATCTTTCGCCCTCTTCTATTTTGCAATTCGATTAAGAATTTTCTATAGTTTAGCAAAATTATATGATGAGACTTGTGAAGTCAAAAATGGACTTTTTTCTTACAATGAACCATGTGAAATGACAAAAATGTCACTAACCTAAAAAACCAAAAAAAAAAAACTCTCCCACTCCTTCCCCCTCTCCTACTTGCCCTCCTCCTTCGGACTCCCTTCTTCCCCCTCTCCTCCTTTGGGCGGGTTTGGATGGGCAGTTGTATTAGACCTATCCTGACAATTCGTTGTCAAAGTAGAGGGTAGTAAAGTATCAATTTGAAACCACTTAGTACTCCAGGCAAAAAATTAAAACCTATAAGGTACTAAAATGAACTATACAATTTTTTTCGTTGGTAAGTATAATTTATTTATTTATTCATTTTGGCAAGGCTTGGATATAGTTCTATTGAGATTCTATACTAAATTAAAGGTGTCTCCATCATAAACTTGGTTCTTCCAACAATAAAAGTCTCTGTTTCCCTAAAATTCTCAAAAAATATTGAAATTTTCAGAGTAAACTAGCCAGATTTGCTCAAAAAAAGTTAGCTAGCCAGATTACTAAATTAATTGCACAATAAATAGATAAAAACAGAAATAACTTTATCACGTAACAAGGTAATTAACTAGCAAAGATGAATGAGCTATTTATTTATAAGACAGACTAATTATACAACGAAATATAAAGAATTAAATATCATAATCACATAAAAAAGGTAAATTAGAAAGAAAAATCAATTCGTTGTACAATGACATCAACAAAAACCGATGTTAGCAGAAAGCTAAAAAAGGATGCGTATGAAGAATTAGGAGGGAGAACGAACCTGACCCCACCCGGAAAGCAGGAGGATGAACTGAGCAGGATGTAGGGACCGGACGGGGCCCGAAAAGGCGGAGCTTTCCGGAGAGGGAGAAGACGGAGGAGTGGTGGTTGAGCTTGGCGACGCGGAGATGAGGCGGTTGAATATGAGAGTGAATTTTATTTTTTTTACGGTTTTCTTCCTATTTTGCCCCTGGCCAACCCACCACCGACAATGGCTGTCACGGCAGCGGCGACGAAGAACGGAGGAGGAGACGACGGAGGAAAGAAGTACATAACGGGCATGACTCGGCACAACAACTCGGGGGATTTGTGGGGATCTGCATCCAGGGGGAAGGTCTACGACGTGTCCAAGTGGTCCAAGGAGCATCCCGGCGAGATCCCCCTCCTCAGGATCGCCGGGGAAGATGCCACCGACACCTTCATTGCCTACCACCCAGGCACCGCCTCAAAGCCCCTCTTCACGGGGTTTCACCTCAAAGACTACCACACCTCCAATGTCTCCAAGGACTTTCGGCGGCTGGCCGTGGAGTTCTACAAGATCGGCCTCTTCGAAAAGAAGGGACACGTGGCGATGTACGCCCTCGCGCCCGTGACGCTGGTTATGAGTTTCGTGTTCTATTGTGTCCTCTACTGCGAGAGCCTGTGGACCCACGTGGCGGCCGCGGTGGCGCTAGGGTTTGGAAGGAGAAGGTTTTTAATTGGGACGGTGGATGCCGGTGGGTTGATGACGTTATCATTGTTTGGAGGTTGATTTTTTATTTTTGTCTTTTTGTAATTTTAAAAAAAATTCATTTTCCATGACAAAAAAATTACCAAGAAAAAAGGACTAGGAATAAGAAAATACAGGAGCAGCTAAAGTCATCCACTGAAAAAGAAAAAAGTCAATAAGAAAATTTGATTAAGTTCAGAGATTAAGAATAATTGCCCAATAATCATCCATTTATTATGTTAAGTTCACCTCTTTTGCTCAAATAGCGTTGTTAATTTGGTTGAGGTTTAGTTATAAAATGTCGAGTGACCATTTGGTCCAGTGGCATTATTCCCACTCATGTGGGATGAAGTCCAGGGTTCTACTCTTGGTATGAGCATTTCTGATTTAATAGAATAGAATTTAGAATAGGATCTAAAAAAAAGCTTTACTTATAAAATCATAGAATTTCGTGAATCCGGACACAAGTGATATGGTACGTCAATATATATATATATATATATATATTAAATATGTATGCTCATCTAGTGACTGAAAGATTCTATCTAGTTCGTGACTAATTTGATTAATATTTTTTTTTTAATTTTCAGCTACAAGTCTCTGTTCTGAAGGCCAATCACAAAATGGAAGGAGCAAAAAATTGCGACATTATGTTGAAACTTGGAGGAAAAAGAGTCCAAACCATATCTGTTGCTTCTGCAGTCCAATCAGAGATCAAGAGATCTCAATTCCGTATTCATGATCTTCAACATGATTGCCAATCATACAAGAAGCAGCACGGTCGTCGAGGGAGCAGACACAATCTTCAAAAGTTATTGCGGTTTTTGACAAGTTGAGGCTAAAATTTAAGAGGGAAAGACGAGCCCGGAAGAGGCTGGAGTGCCTCAGCTCAGAGCTGATCAAAGAGTTGCAGAAAGCCAGATCATTGGTTCATCGGTTCAAAAGTGCGAGGTGGAAAAGAAGCGTAGAGATGTAGCGGAGGAAGTTTGTAATGAGCTAGCGAATAGAGTTGCAGAGAATAAGGCCTCGTTTGATGAAGTGAAGATGGAATCTATCAGAATTCAGAAGTTGGAAGAAGAGAGGAGAATGCTGCAGATGGCAGAGGTTTGGCACGAAGAGCACTTCCAGATGAAGCTCGTCGATGTGAAGCTGGCAATCGAAGATAAGTATCACCAAATATGTACTTTGATGGATGAGCTACAGAGTTTCTTACGCTCGGGATCGGGAAGATTGAGTTTCACTCTGGCGGAGTTGCAGAAAGCTGAGATAATCAGAGAAGCGGCCAAGTCGATAAGAATAGATGGTAGTGAGTTTTCCTACAAACACCCCAAATCGAGTGACATGTGCTCAATTCTTCAGGAAATCAGGGAAGTCGAAGCTACTCGATGGGAAGTTGCACCGGCCGATAAACATCGTCCTGTCGGTATGGTTCAAGGGCCCTGAGTAGCTGTCCAAGAAGCAATTCTACTTCAAGTTCACTGATAAGCGAGGTCTTTCTCTTTCGGAAGAAAATCGGCACAAAATCATATGCCAGATATGAATAATGGTAGGAATTATAAATTCAATCGGAGGTTATCGAGCAGCACGATGTGCAGTACTGTGACAGCTTCTTCAGATAGGAGATCGGGTGGACTACAGGATTCTTCTGATCATCATGCCGATGAAGCAGTAAACGAGCATGTTGAATTGCCAAGGGGCATGCGAAAGAACAGCTTGTAGGTCAAGCTAATGGAAGTAAGGTCAGAAAGCCAGAAAGCTTAATTGAGCAATGGTATCAAACAAGCCTTGCAGATGATGACTCTGATTCAGATCCTGCAGCAGGAGAATCATATTGAACTCTCCTCAAAGTTCAGGATTCTGCAGATGTCAACCTCAGCCACTTGCCGACATCCTGATCCTGCTTGGCTTGACTCTTATCATCTGATAAAATCTGAAGAGCTTTCTTTGACATTGCAGTTTAAAATTTTGAGAGATTCAAGTGTTACTAAGTTTTCTCTGTTTCTGGGCTAATGCAATATTAGGCATTTTCCCCAAGAAAGAACAATTTTGAACATGTAAAAAGTATTCTACTGGTGTTTTGCCTGCAATTGCATGAAAGTGTGTGGAAATGGTGAAAATTCATGAGTTGTTTACTGATTTATTGGCATAAAAAGCTGTTACAAAGGGTTGTTCTAAGGCTATAAAAAAGTGGAACACCATCTGATTTTTAACAGTGCCTATGTTTGACAGCTTCTTTTGTTCCTTTTGAGGCAAGGGTTGCTCAAATATTCCTCTTCTCCATGTAAAACTTGAGCATGCACATGTAGTCGAATTTATATCTAAATACAACGACTAATTCGAACATATTTGAATCTATGAATGAGGACTGTTATTTCAACCGTGTCTGCTCTATTTAAAAATTCAAACGTGAGACTTTGAGAGAATCTAAGTCCCTACAGTGCTCTGCCTGCCTTGCACTAGAGATAATGTAAGGAGAGGAGAATGAGTTTCATTTCCAAACGAAATTATCTCAGTAAAGCCTGGTAAATATTCCCAACATGTTTCCATATCCTATCAACTATACCTTAAAGCTGTTGTATCTGGCTTTCCTCCATAATGTCCCGTCGGACAGACGGTTTTTGCCAGTTGGCCTGAAGCTTAGTCTAACTGACCGGCATTAGATTGTATCGCCGTTTACTATCTTCCGTGCCTTCGCATTTCTTGTAAGCCACTGCATACCTCCTAAGAAGTTACTGTTAAAGAGAACCCCGGAAACACAGGATGTCTTGAGAACCTCAGCGCGATTGAGCTTAGCGAATACCGGCCCTCCGAAATGGTTGAAAGTCAGTTGATTTCTAACACCAGAAGTTTATCGTCGCACCTGCTACAGAGAAGAGGTGGCCCTTCAGTGCAAAAGAGGGAAAGTTAGCATACTTCTGTGTTGGAAACATGAACTGAAAGTTTGAGAAAAGGGTTGAAAGGTAAACCTAGCAGTTGAATCAGCCGTGTTTAATGACTCTGCGGTGGCTCTCTCAAAAGAAGTTGCACTAGGCCTCCCTTTACGAGTTATTGACCGACCCATCCTAATTCGTCTTTCTGTCAGTGCTTTTAAAAGGATATCTAAGGCATTTTCCACTGCTTCTGCTTGTTTGTCTAAACCACAGGAGCTGAAACATGGAACAAAATGCAGCTCCAAGAGTAGCCCTATGGCTGCCGCTGCAGTACAAGTGCGGTCCCATGACGGCTGGGGCCTGCCAACATATAACAATCAATAAAAATAAAATTTGGAGAAGCAGTGATTTTAACAAGCTCATTTGTATTTTACCGGAGTTTGTGCATTGTAGATACACCTGCTGATAAAGATATACAGGGAAGATCGTCCTCTCCCCATATTGTCTTTGATTGGTCCTACACACGGGTTGACAAACACGTTAGTCAAGTCACAAAAGCTCTGAAAATTTGGAGAAACTACCATGCATTAAGACCAAATCAATCAGCTTATACCAGTGGGCCGTAACAAAAAATGACTCACAGGTATTACCTTCAAACGCCTGAACATTGCAGCAGAGTTGCTCCATGTTCCATCAATCAAAATAAAGTTCAGAGTTTCGCATTCACTTCCCTGCACGGTAAATTAAATTCAGGCGCGAGTATACTTTCAGACGAGAACTGAACTGTTAGGCCAACAATAACTTCTGAAAGGCAAGCGTGCATGACTTCCGAGTAACACAACTGCCAATTTACCATCTCAAAATTTTCTGATCAGGCTGCATAAAAATAATAATCTGACTGCAAAAACTAATCACTGGTTAAAGATATACATAAGAGAGGTCTTAAAGCATAGGAAATAGGAAGTACCATATGTTTAGTTCTCTCCAAATCTACCAAAATTTCCTGGCTGAAAGCTTCCCGAACAGACTTGCATTCTGCATTCTTGTTGGGGTAAAGGCACCAAACTTTGTCTTTCCCTGCAAGACATAACCTAACAGTTTTACCAAAAGGAGGAGTTGGGTCGCTAGTGAAATGTTTCTGCGTGAGAGATAAAGGTGTGAAACATGAGTTCAAAATTTTGACTCGCATGTGCTTCGGAAATAATCAAGTCCGTCAATTTAAGATGCAGGGACAGGACAGGCAGACGACGGATAAACAATCTGATTGCATGTGTTCGAGGAGGAAAAATTGTTGAGTGACTAATAGATGAGTTTCTTAGGCATTGATGGATCAGACCTGAGACCTTCAGTGCATTCCACATGAGCTCCTCCTGCTCATCAATGCCAAAGAGGCACAGAGTGGCTGCTTGAACTCCAAATACTTGCCACAACAACTTCCCGGTATTGTTTTGTCTTAGAAAGTCCTAAAATGGCAGAGGGAACACATAAATCGGCAAAGAGTCTATAATTCAGGAACTCGAGACAGCAAGGTGATATCGGGAAGCCAAACCTTTGGATGCATGTATAACCAGAACCTAATCTTGTGCCATAGTGGGATAGCCTCTATTCTCGAACACATGCAATCTTCCTCTAGAGGAAGCCAGCACTACAGATGAGAAGAGAAGTAAGAAATTAAACATCGTGAATACTTCACTCAGATTCAAGGCAAATTATACCTTCTGGCAAAGATAACCTCTACTACCAATCATCCTACATGCAATTTGACGAGCGGAAAAGAACCGAAGCTTGTCTTCTGAGTCCTTTAAAGCCTGATATGATGCTCTGTGTTTCTTATCCTCTCGGACTTTGAAAGTACCCTGACATCAGATGACAGAGAAGATCAAAACCACTTAAGAAAAATAACAAGCAAGCTTCAGCTACTAACTACTTCAGTCACTTTGGGTGTGGCTGTGAAGATAGATTCAAGCATGGCATCACTCTCATCATAAACACATCCAGAAGTAGGAACAAATATGCAACCGAAAAACGACCATGTATACTGAAGCACTTCCATGTACTCACGAACCAAACTAGATAGTATGTCTACGACTTAGAAATATTATACTTCAGAAAGCGCACTAGTTTAGGTCCACAATTCTTAAATTTGCTCATCATGCCCGAACCTAAGATTATCCCCAAATACCCAATACATTGCGTCGTACGCCAAGATGCTGAAGGTATGGAAAGCTTTTCGTGGATAGCGCATGGCAATGGCAACAGACTGAGCACATTTGTACGTAACACCACCCTCGCAATCAAAATGGTTTCCACAACTCGAAACAGCTGCTGAATGATGATCACAATTGACTATCCCTCCAGAGCCATCACATCAAATAACCATCCTCCAAAAAACCAAACCAAACAAAAAATTCCATGTTCAGTTCCAGATTCCACCTTTCCCCCACAATGTGAACTAACCTGATCCCAATACCGACAAAGACTCGAACTTTATGCAAGAAAACAACAAACCAAATCAACAACACCCCCAAATAGCCATAGAAACCCTTAAACCCCAATCAACATATTCCCCACTAGTCGATCGACTAATCCAGATTCGAGCCAGGTAAGACGAAAATGTTATCCCGACAAGTACCTGCAACTTGCCACCAACTCCACCGAAGCTCATCTGATCATCAAAATCCTCCTCCAAAAGCCTCAGCTCCTTAATAACCTCCACCACTCTGACTGGTAGAGACGACACAGGGCCCCACCCCTGCCATTCCTCCAGGGTCACCTCGGGCCCACCCGGGTCAGGTCCACGTGGAGGGGATCGCGAGGCCGAGGGCCTCAAGGAAGGAGGAGAGGACCCCATCAGGAGGGACTTGGTGGTTGCCAGGACAGTGAGCGATGGGAGGAGGACTGAGAGCTTCAATGGCGAAGAAGGAATCATCGTTGGGGGTTCCGGTGATGAAACGGTAACGTTTCGCTGAGGTTTATGTGCAGCCCATTGGGCTTTTAATCTTATGTGTCCTTGTCCAAAGGCCCAGAAAAGTGATCTGGTAGTTTGGGCCTGGTCCTGAAATAGAAAATGGAATAGCATTTGTGTGGGTGGTTAATGACTAGTGTGTCCATTTTTTTATTTTTTTGAGTTCTTATTCTAGTTCCATACTAATACCTATTCTATTAGGACGTCAACGCCAGAAATCGAACTCTGGATTTCCCAAACCCCTCTCCACATTAGTTACAGAGGTCATGCAAAATTGTAGGATGGTCTCTCCGTGAGTATTATTTATTCTAATTAGTTAATAGAATTATAGTTAGTGATAATTTTTAGATGGATAGTAGAAGGTTCATTTTCTCGCTCTTGTGTTTTATTGAAAGATCGTTAGATCAATTATTCAAGTGTTGGTAGTTGATGTGAAATGAGCACCGCAAATTTCGGTTTTATATAAGAAAATTGCATTTACCACGAAAATAATCACTATTATATTTTTTAATTATTATATCGTTAGTACTTGTATGCACATGTCACCTTGTTGCAAGAAAAAATAATAATATAGAGATAGTTTAGAATTGTCGTCTCAAGGTCGTTACGAATTATACTATGAGCTAAGTTTTTTGAGAATTAAAAACTTCAATCATTCAAAAGCTATCCGGCATCTACAAGGAGTGAAAAATAATGGATACAGTTTAGCCCTTTCGCTATGGTACTATCCATTCAGATAGATGGGAACAATAAACCATATTTCGCAAAAATCTAATCCAAACAAAAGAGTAATTTTCCATGTGTGTCCCTCTAAAGACCATAGAGCTAGAAGTTCTAAATGGAAAAATAACACAGAACAGCAACACCACACACCAAACAAACCTAAAGCACACAGCAAACAAAAACAAAAAATAGCAACCTAAAGCACACAGCAAAAGCAATTAAAAAATAAGACGGCTGAAGACGACAGGAGACGACGGAGAACGGGCTGTGGACGGGCAGTGACGGCAGATTGTGGTTGACGACAAGAGGACACGGGAGGGCGGGCAAAGACGGCAATAACGAGAGACAAGCAGTGACGGAAAGACGGACAGGCGATGGCATGCAACGACGGGCGACGAAGGGCAAAGGGCAACAATGAGAGGACGAACCACCAGGGAGAAAACTCTCACGAGGAGAGAGAGAGACTCTCACAGAGGAGAGAAAGAGACTCTCACAGAGGAGAGAAAATAACTCCACTTCGGGAGAAAATTTTGGTAAGAATAGAAGAAGGATGAAGGAGATGAAGGGCGAGGAAAGAAAGAAGAAAGGGGCCGAGGGTGGAGGAAAGGGGGTGAAGGAAGAGAAGGGGGCGGCTAGTGGAGAAAATTTTAGGTTTTTTGAGAGTCGACTCTCATTGGGGCTCTGGTTACTATAAGTTAAGTTAAGGAGAACAATAAAGATTAATTATTTTTGTGTTGGTGTTGACGATCTCTTCTCCTTAGATCGAGCCATCTTTATATAGATATTCTTACACTAGCCCCGATCTTCGAAATAAAAAAATTTAGATTGTCTCGAAGAGTTCGTTCCCAAATAAGTCAACTGCTTCTAGTTCGTCCCGACCTAAAAAAAACTAAGAACATTCTAGAGCATATGCTTCCGAATAGATCGCCCCTCCTATTTATTCTAACTTAGAAAAGGAAAAATCCAAGATGACTCTCCCAAAAATATAGTGATCCAGTCCTGAATAAAGATTTTGAGACACTTCTCAACAAACTACCCTAGCTCAAAATAGGAACATCGTCAATCCTTGACAAATATATGCTTGGGATCAACTTAGGAAAATCTTTGATGTTGTGTTTAACAAGTAGTCCACAATAGGATTATACCAGTCTAAAGTCAATATTGAAAATATGGGACAATATGGAAATCATGATTACCTTCAATCTTCTCGAATCCCTACACCAAAATGTTGTTGAACCCTAAATCGTAATAGGTCGTCCTCTGAATCAATAAATAAGTGTGAAAAAGACCAGCCCAATACTCTCGTACGAGCCCAATGTCCCTAGATGAATCTCTCTTGAGACAATACCATTCGCATTCTGGACAACACCTTTATTGAAAATATCCTCATGTTGTTCTGAGACAATAATCCTTAAGAAAATACTTTCACGTTATTCTCAGATAATATCTCCTAGAAAAATACCCTCACGTCGTTCTGTGACAACATCTTTTTAGAAAATACTCTCACGTCCTTCTTGGACAATACTCTTATAGAAAAATATCTCCTTGTCATTCTCGAAAAAATACTCCTTGGGACAATAACTCGTTAACGTTCCAAGCGATACCTCTTGGAACAAGATACACAAGCCCAATAAATTTGGTATCTTCTATTTGTGAGATGAATTCAAAGCCAAAAGTCGGCTCTAACCGAATTTCGATTACAAATGTTTGATACGAGACACTAAAAATATGATTGATAATAAAAACTTGAGATCTATCTTTCATGTCATAAAGACAATCCTGGATCAAATTCGAATGAAAATGCCGAGATTATTTTTATGCCTCGAACACACTTAAACCTAAAGAACCTAGCTAATACATCCACTCGTAATCGAGTGTAGCACATTTACTGTTTCGCTTAGGACTTGAAGATATACACGGTTATTATCCTACACCACTAGCAACTTATTTAACTCCTTTTAGAAATTTCGGGACCGCGCCATTACAATAAAATTACTCTTGAGGTTATCCTCATTTTCTATGATGTCATAATTTATTTACGTTGAAACCTTATTAACTTTTTTTAAATAAATCATTCACTAATTGGGGTAACCCAAAAGCTTAGAATTATCTCTTAGAGTGCGTAAGAGATTCAAAACAAACAAAAGATGACTTACACGAAAGTGAAAAGGAAATGCGGAGAAAGAGGTCTAGAGGAAAAAAAAACATTTCCTCTCCCTTATGAACTAAAACGAAGTACGTTTATAATAAACTATACTACAATTATAAATATTCATAAGATTTTCGTTTGAATTTGAAAACTCTAGTTTATATAAGAACAATTCAATCCATGAGTTTATAGCTTTAAGTGAACTTCGGTTGAGTATAAATGTCAGCTTTTAACCACACTTATGAAAATTTATATGATTTAATCTGTATAAACTCATTCAACTTCTGACGGAGAGCTTCTGATCTCTGTACCCTTCAAATAAAATTGCCATTGAAAGGTGTGACTTCATTCGGAAGGCAATGAGGGGGAAATTTATAAGAACGTGTTGTTTTAGATTGATTAAGAGATACTTAAGTTTGAGTTCTTAGAAATATATCATTTTTAAATATTTATTGAAACAATTTTTTTATTTTTCAAAAATTTCAATATAGTTGAACATGTATTAATACAGCACAATAATGTTCGGGCAGCAAGACTGCAGTCAAATTCACTTGATTACCACCAAATGAATCGATCATTATTTGACTATCTCCTCATGAGTTTTTTCGTTGTCGAAGTGGCAGTGGATTGATGTACGAGTTTCCCCACCTGATCAAGAAATGGACCTGTCACCCCAGCCAAAACCACCAATTTCAGCCTTTCAATTACATGCAAGTGGTACTAGCACTTAGCCCCAACAATTGCATCAATCTTAAAGCCACCTCATGTGAATAAAAATACTCTTTATATATAACTTTGCCTTTCGAGATGCCATTTTTTTCATGCAACACTTGCCAAAGTCATATATTTAACAGAGACGTGTTATATGATTTTGACGGCGACTCTTCATTTATTGGATAATTAATGATGAGTTGGTTAATTCAAGTAGTAAAGAGTTTGATTTTTTTGGAGTTAATTGTGTTCAAATTTTGCGAATGAAAAACATATTGTCATGAGAGTTATTATCTATGTAAGATTTGATAGTGGTTGATTCCTAAAAATTTATCAATTACAAATAATGGCTCCTCGAAGAAAGAAAGTTTTCCCATAAGCCACCACAGATTAATTAAATATAAATCATTGGTCTACAGCCAACGAAATGGTGAAAATAATGGGTTTTCATACTAAGTAGATCATCAATTCTCTAATGGAACCGGTCATCATTTATTGGGGTCTTCTGTTGAGTAATAGTTAAATTAGGACTTGTTGACGTTAAACAATCACAAGAAGGAAATAATAAGATAATAATAGAAGAAAGGGAAGTGAAACCAATCTCGTAAGACAGAAATTTGTGGGGAATAATTAAAAATATAATCTGTTGTACTTAACACATGAAGCTAGTGCAGATATATTTGTGAGTCAAATATATTTTATGGGCTTTCGTTGTTAGACCCCATTACTTCACAAGCTCTCAGTCTCACGGTAGGGATAAGATACTGATACGATCTTCCTCATGTAAATTTTTGCTCCTATAGGCACCTGGTTAATTTTCTTTCATTTATGCTGCTATTAGTCAAAATTATGTACACCTATATGTTGGAGAAATCGGACGTTTCCTAACTTCCTCGTTATGAATGCATATCCACGAACAAACCTAAACAACAGTACACCTAACACGGAAGAAGTAAAAATACACATGAAGCACAGAACAACAACAAAGAGGAGAAAATGTTTTGGTCACTCAGTTTGACCACACAACAGTTTATATCCGGGGATTCCAAGTCAGGACAGATTTATTATATCACTTAAGCTTTAATCTCTCTATTACAATGAATGTTTCACACAAAATTTCCCTCTTTTACTTTGAGGGCTCTTCTACTCTAGTCATGCTCTTTTATCTCTCTACTTTTTACTCAAGCAAAGGACACATTTTTTTTGGAGTTTCATTCATTGCCCTATTATCTAAGTGGCAAGATCTAGCGCCGAGTGATCATTTGGTCCAGTGGCATTGTTCCCACTCATGTGGGGTGAAGTCCAGGGTTCGACTCCTGGCATGAGCATTTCTGATGTAATAGAATAGAATTTACAATAGGATCTCAAAAAAAAAAGTGGCAAGATCTAGCACACTTTGAAGTTTTATCCACTCTTCTTTTGTCCAAGAGGGAAAGACATACCCTTTGAAACTTCACATAGTCCTCTCTGGCCTAAGGAGAAAAGTCCATCCTTTAAAGCCTCGCATGCTCTTCTCTTGATCTAATGACAAAAGAAAACTTCGAATGAGCCTTATAATATGTATTTATAGTAGCACCCTTTATCATTGAATTTTGGCATAGGAAAGGCAAAAAAGATTTTGGTGCCCTCACAGGACTACGTCACAAAAACGTTGAAACCTCAAGACCGTTTATGGACTTTTCCCTAAAAAAATTTGGTTAGAAAAGAAGGTTATTGACTATTATTTAAAAATAAATATCATGTAGCATGTTGTTTAACCATCGATATTGAAAAAGTGGCCAATTCTTATGTTGCTGCATATCTGATAGTCTAGTTGAATTTTTTTTAATCTAGAATTTGAAAATATTTAATATTTAAACTAATTTTAATTCAAGAATATTATCACATAGCTCTATTTTGGCATCATAGTTTAGTTTTTTTTTACCAGTATGGTCATAGAATTAGAGCACTGTATAAAAAAATTCGAATGCACCGCAAATGTGGTTCCCAATTCCCATCATTGTGAAAAACAAAATCAATACCAACTCCATTTACTTTTGCGCCTAACCTGTCCTTTCAGCTTTCTTTATCCTTTTGCTTAGACAAGGACACTCACAGATTATATGATAAAGGAAAACAAGAGAGAGCAAAGTTGCGTAGCTGATAGAGGAAACTTCGATGGTGACTTGGGCATCATTCATCGCTCAGCAAAGCCTAGATAGATTCCTCTGAATTAATCGAGGAGAGAGATTCATGATTAGAATCTTAAATTAAAAGATGCACTATTACTTGGGGATACCTAAAACACCTAAAAAACATCAAAGTAAAGATTCACTTTAGTAATAGATTGACTAGAATTAAGTATTATATCTTAATTATGTGGTTTTGAGTATGAGCCGTTCAATTAGAAAATTTTATACATCTTTTTAACCTAAATTAGTAAATCTAATGAATATCCTGTTATATTAACATTAAAAATAATAAGATTTCATTGTTCATGTAACCAACTTATCATTCACTTTTTATAGGGTCTAATTTAGGACACATCGTTTTTTTATTTCTAAAATTTAATAGAATTATCTTTAAAAAATTAGGTCGATTATCATTTAGACCTTATCATTAGTACACAGGTACTAAACTTTGGGATAAAAGTAAATGTAACTTGCTCGATTGGATAATTAAGCCTCACGCGGCCACGCCACACGACTCGATGGGACAAATTCTTAAAACATATATTTATATCAATTCTCGTCAATAGATAACCTATAGTATTATTGGTCATGCCTAAGCTTGGACATGCTATTAGTTTAGAAGTGCATTCTATGATAAAAGGTATAACTTACTCCGGAAATTTGATGTATATAGGTAATGCATTTTAGTAGTTTACGAAAATGTGAATATCAATGTTCTTTTTTATAAAATGCTTTAAATTATTTGAAAATTATTATATTTTCTATGCAAATGCCTAATTTTAAAGAATCATTTAGAAAAAATTTAAATTAATTACATAAATCAGAAGAAATAAAACTCCCAATTGCTGTAATGGACTTTTTTTTCTCTGTAGAAAAAATCGGAAGGTAATATAATTTTGTTGTTATTATGAGAAAAATGAATATAATTTTTATTTGGTGTAAATAGGTTAATCATGTTTTAGTAACACGACATTACCATAAAATTCAGCATTTCTACGTTACCAACGAATCACTCATTTGAATTAAGATAAATGACTTCAATGGGGTATTGTTTTTTATAATAAAAATCTCCCGCTCGTCAAAACTAGTCGAGATATATTATTTTGGCTATGTCGTGTCTTATAATCCTATATGTTTTGTACTGATCAATCGATGATGATTTCAAGGTTAGAGGTCTTTGATCCTCTCTGAATATAAGAGCATAATAATTCTGAAATAATACATATTTCAAAAATCTGAAATCATAATATTGATAAAAATGATATTGTATTACCTTTGAAAATAATAATATTGATAATATATATCAAGTCTAACTCATTAATAATGACGCTTCCTAATTTCGCCTCGTTAATTTTATTAAATGCACGCACGTCTGTAATTGAAGATTTAGAGCTATGCATCTAATTTCTATCTAAACCGCATAAAATTAATAATGTACAGTACTTCTACAATACATTTTCTCTGTCCATATCCTCCTCTTCCCAGCTAGCAATTTTTTCCTTGCGAGAGCCCAGTTATCAATTTGTTTGCAGTTGAAAATGGAAATTTTTCATGTACATGAACGGGTATATAAAAGTTTGGAAGAAAAAAAGAGCAAGTATAATTTATTTTTGTTATACAACATATTATCCAAATATCTATAAAATCAAACTATTAATATCCGAGTCATATATGACTATTGACTAATGAAATTTTTTTGTTAGCAAGTATTTTGAATGATTCAAAATAGATAAAATTAACTAAAATGTGTCCTCGAAAAAAAAAAGCTGATTAAACCTGTAAGACTATGTTAATGATATTTGGTGCCTTAATTTATGACCGTTACATCTTTAAATATTTGGTCCCCATGTGCTTCTTAAAAGGCACTACCTTTTGGTGAATGATCAGAGTTATTTTTATTACAATACA
>SOPF01028150.1:0-12960 GCA_012979155.1 Hypericum perforatum
TGCTAAAACATGAAGAACAGGGAAGAAAATGACCAACTACAACAACTATGGCGACGATGACGCAATGATAACAACGTCAGCATTGTCATAAAATATACAACGTCAGAAAACACAATATCCCATTCATTAATTCCAATTCTCAGGTTTTACCAATCTACACCAAGTGTTCGATAAAATGCCCCAACCATTAGATGGCTTAGAAAACTCGGAACCTGGAAAGAGATTCTCCAATCTGCTTGTGGGTATTCACCATCTGGCCAGATCCTGCGCCTTTAGAGCTTTTACTGCTTGCTTCTTGTTAAGAAACTGAAATTGATCACCTGGAAATTGGAACTAACAATTCTGCGTTTAGGAGGGAGCACACTCTTTTTTAAGAAATGGGAAGAGAGGTGAAGAAAGATGTTGCTACTTGGGCCTCGTTAATTGTGGGTCAAGCCCATTGATTTATCGATGTTATGAGCCCGTAAATTCAAATAGTTGAGTATTTATTTATAACGTCAATTCATTTTCTAGGCAAAGAGTTTCAGACTGAATTTTTTTTTTTAGAAGAAATTTGCCATTTTTTAAATATAATATTTGATTGAAATTTGTATCTATTTATATAGTGCATTCAGATACCCTATGATTATAAAACATACTCGTCATTAATATGTTGCTGTCGTGAAAATTCACTTTGGTCGCTGTTGGGACTCCATTACTTCCAATATTTCGTGATAATGTACTTTGATTTCACTAGTAATTGGATACTGAAGAAGAATAAGAAAATATTAAAGAGAGGTGGCTAGCTGCTAATTCTGATTGCGAATTTTTTCGCTATTTTGATTTTTTGGGTTTAACTACTTCATATCCAACTTACTAAGTTGATTATTTAAAATTTGAGCAAGCTAGCAAAATGTTGTTAACAAATAATTAACATTGTTGTATTCTTAATAACTTGAATTCGATATCTAGTTAAACTAAAACAACTCTCTCAATAATTACTTTAAATATTTATTGGTTAAGATTTTCGTTTTAATATTTGGTTCGAAAAAAAAAATTGACCCCCAAGGCATTGGTATTGGAATACGCTCTAAAGACCAAAAAGTGTATCCAAAAGTCACGCTTCACGATTCCTCCTATTTTGTTAAGTACTTAAGTTCAGATGACGAAAATGAGACAACTGAAACCAATTTTCATGAAGACACAAATTTCTTCGAGGAAAGGATAAAAATAACAGGTTTTTCACGCCACAGAGGTCGACCCAGAATTAGGTTTGAGTTCCAGGTCAGCTAATTCGATTAGTTTAATTATTGGTTGGGCCAGATTTTTTTTTTAATTTTTATGTAATTTTTTGAAATAAATATAATAATATAGGTAAATAACATTTAAAACCCTGAAAAATAATATTTGGTGCTTTATGCAAGGAAGTTGGGTTCCTAATGCGTGATCTAATTGTCCGTTGGAGTGGTAACATTGTTGGAAAACCTGATTTAATATATATATATATATATATATATATATATATATATCCTCAAACAGACATGTCTAACCTTCTTAAAGCAATCAAGGCGGCCGCCACTGGGTTTGGTTGATTTGGTCGAAGCTCTCTTCTCTGAGGCGAAAAATCCTAGAGCTTTTTCTGACTTCATTTTCTAGGTGTTCTTTTATTTTTGAAGGCATTTTCTAGGTGTTCTGTAGGTGCGGTATCTTAGGCAAAAATTCTAGGATCTTTGGGGTGATAGTTATCTTTGGTACTCATATGGTGTAATTTGTTCTTGGAGTAATACAAATTTTATGTTAAAAAATGATATTCATGTTTCGAAACTACAACTATTCGTGTAACGTTATATGAAAATAATTAATTTCAAGTAGAATATTATATAGAATGATTATATTAATGTGTCACCTTCGGATATGAGTTTAGTCTCTGCCATAATTTAGAAGCAGTTTTGATAGAAAAAATAACCTTATAGTAGATCGTTTTCTCGACAATTGATCCACCTTCGATAAATATACAATTAATATAGGGTTCATGTGTAAAATACCACATGTGCACACCAACAAAAAAGTCTTGGATCTAATCAAATTAGTGTAGATCATTGTACGGGTAGCGTTGAAATAACCATTTACAGTACGTTATTATTTCCCTCTACAAATTAGGAAAGATAAATATTGCAAAACGTTATTGGTACCTGCTTTAGTACTTATTTGCAGTTTTGAGAGATCGGATTTGGAGCTGGACCCGCATTTCCAGCACCATGCTGGACACGCGGATTCAGTGGTCTAAACTCCCGGATTCGATGGTTTGTATGTATGTCTGATTCGATGGTATGGTGTATTGTAATTCGATGGTATGATGTATTGTAATTCGATGGTATAAAATGTCTCATTCAATGGTTTGACATCCGATTCAATTGTTTGTATATTGTAATTCGATATTTTATATATTCTTATTCGATGGTACGGTATGCATGATTCGATGGTATAAAATGTCTGATTCAATGGTTCGATGTACAAACCATTGAATCAAACATTTTATACCATCGAATCATATATACCGTACCATCGAATCACAATATATAAACCATTGAATCAGATATTTTATATTGTTTCCACCAAAAAAAGAAATTTTATATTGTTGAATCATGCATACCATACCATCGAATCTCAATATACAAACCATTGAATTAGACATTTTATACCAGTGAATCATGCATACCATACCATCGAATCACAATATATAAAATATCGAATCACAATATACAAACAATTGAATCAGATGTCAAACCATTGAATGAGACATTTTATACCACTGAATCAAGCATATCATACCATCGAATTACAACACACCATACCATCGAATCAGACATACATACAAACCATCGAATCCAAAAACCAACCATCGAATCCGGGGGTTTAGACCACCGAATCCGCGTGTCCAGCATGGTGCTGGAAACGCGGGTCCAGCTCCAAATCCAAATTCCAGTTTTGCACTAATTATGAGCGTAAAATACTCATCAACTCTCATCCCAGTCTTATGACACTTAAATTATACAGTATTAATAAACTTTGTTCGAGATAATTAGTTCCGTTTCCCCCAACAACAAAACATTAATTATTGAATTTATTTCTCCTATCGAATTTTCATCCAACCTGAGATAATTAAAACAAATGTTCTCCTCTACACGAATATCGCATACCTCATCATACTTTCATTTACAACCAGATGATTAACCTCGCCGGCGGACAGCCAAAGGCCGTCGACACCGTTGCCGTGAGGCTGCGAGAAGCAACGGGCGGCACTCAAAACGGCGGCGAGGAGCCTATCCCATGGACGTCTTCTAGTAGTACGCACAGCAAATAGTTGCTGACCACCTTCTTCTCCTAGCATGCTCTCATCGGCCACTCTTGGGCTTTTCCTTATGTTCTGGATGGTCCATCGCAACATCTCAAGTTTCCTCCGCATGATCTTGTTCGTGAAGTGTTCGGATTTCGGCAAGATGGAAGGACGCAGGCGGACTAACTGTGTAGTAAAGCTTTGAACAAGACGTTGATGTTGTTTGGTACTGATTGATTGGTTTGGTGCTTCCTTTGGCTAGTGCTATGTGTGTGTATACATAGATGCTATGATTATTTAGGGTTATATCATTTCACTTATATAGAAAATTATAGATTGTATATTAGTAATTAATCTTGTTTTGTGTTTGAGAATCTGTCCTGATTGAAAATTTTACAATGATCTTATCCATGAGTCAGATTTGGTATATCTAATTGTTACAATTATATTTTATTTTGTTATGATAAATTACTGTGAGGCCTCTCCATGTTTTGTCATGCCTTTCTCTCAGGTCTTCGTATGTTTTTTATTGAAGGATCAACAATTTTTTCACATGTAAATTTGGCATAAAGATTATACTTGCAAGTATTGGACCCCACAAATGACTTTTTGGATAAGAACAACAATCCAAAGACTTTTGATATGATTGATCACCATAAAATTATTCATGGAGATTACTCAAAGTTCAAAGTATAAAAGATCACAAATTTAACTAATTTTTATTATTTGATCGAAGAGGTTGGTAATATTTTTTTGGTCGGGTAAATTGTGGTGAAAATTATTTCCATAATTCCGGATCTTGGACGAACGTTGGGGCTTGATCCTTTCACCTCATGCTTAAAGACTTGATCCAGTAAGCATCAGATCATACCTGCGGTGGTAAGATGGTAAGAAGAGGTTGGCGATATTAACTATGTTATTATTGGGTGTTTTTGGCTAACTTGTATAGGAATCATACAATGTGGTTATCAAATAACTTGTGGGGTTCGTGTAAGGCCAACATGCCAACAAAGTTGCTTAATTATGCCCAAAACTTTTCCATAAAGAATTTCGGGTCACTCGATAAGGAGCGAGCATTTTGTTTGGTGTGGAGATTCCTTCGACACCGCTGAATACGAACTCGAGGGCCCAAAATGTATCGTTCAAGAAACTTAATTGGAGATGCCATTCCGATCTGAAAATGACCAGTTTCATACAAATCATGAATTGGTCCACTGCCAATAATTTCTTCTGGAAGATTCCGGAGCTCCAACAATTGCCTTTATATTCCTGTTCTTGTTTTCATAATTTCAATTAAACTAATGGAACAAAGTTCATTTTTTTCAATATATAAATTTTTGGTGCTCCCTAAATATGGGTGTGCATTCGGGATATCCCGAAATCCCGAATTTCGAATATTTCGAATACCGAATAACCAAAAAAAGTCATCCCAATCATGTACCAAAATTTTTTTGGAATAATCCCGAATTTCTCGGAAATAGCAAAATTTCAATGCCATTTTAAAATACTAATTAACTTTCTTGAATTTAGAATTAGTGTTGAGAAGAGAAAAAACTGGGTAGAGGTAGAGGCGGCCGGAGATGGCAACAAGTTGTTTGAGTCTTGACTTTTGAGATTTGTGAGCTGAAGAAGAGGAAATGTCGTGGGAACTAGAAAGATATGAGAGGACTGAGAAGAGTCTAGATTTTAAAAATTGGGCTTTGTTATTTTTTATGCCTCATATTATCTATTATTTACTCATTCCATACAATATCTAATACTCAAAGGCATAAGCACATGAGATGTATGCATGTAACATATATATATAATTACATTTTAGTACTCGGTATTTTTGTATTTCAGTAAAATCTCAAAATATCCCGAAATAATACTGAATACCGAATACCGAGATAAATCAGGATTTCCGAAATCCCGATCTTATTTGCACACCCCTATCCCTAAACATGCATGCACCTGATTGTAAATTGGGTGCGAAAAAAAAATATTTCGCCGGGTTAACTGGGTAATTTTCCAGAGGGGGGTTGTTTCAAAAAATTTTCCCCAAAATGGGGTCCTCGGGAATTCCCTGTCTAGGGTCGGCACGAAATTGCATTTTTTTCTGCGATTTCGAAACGCCCGAAATCGCATGATTTTGGGCGATTTCGTACCAAAATCGCATAGTTTTATGCGACTTTGTGCACGGCTCGGAAACCGGCTCCAATACCAACTCCGCACAATACATTGCGATTTTGGACTTGGCTCGGAATTTTTTTAAAAAATTTTTTTTCCCCAAAATCGCATGAAAGAATGCGAGATTGGTAAAAAAAAATTTTTTCCCAAAATTGCATGAAAAAATGCGATTTTGGGCATTTAATTTTTTTTTTACCAATCTCGCATTCTTTCATGCGATTTTGGGCAAAAATATATTTTTTAATGCCCAAAATAGCATTTTTTTCATGCAATTTTGGGCAAAAAATTTTTTTTTGCCAATCTCGCATTCTTTCATGCGATTTTGGGCAAAAATTAAAAAAAAAATTTGGCAAAACCTTTTTTTACCAGAAAGGCACAAAAAAATTGTGGGAAAATTTAATTAGATTATATCTTACCATATCTATTTTAACCAAATTTTTTTTTCCACCGTGCTACAAAAATAACCTTGATCTTTATAATAGAAATAAGGGTAAAATTGTAATTTTATGAATTTTCAACTAATTTGTCACTTTTTTAAAATATTTTTTGCCCAAAATCGCATGAAAGAATGCGAGATTGGTAAAAAAAAAATTTTGCCCAAAATTGCATGAAAAAATGCGATTTTGGGCATTAAAAAAATTATTTTTGCCCAAAATCGCATGAAAGAATGCGAGATTGGTAAAAAAAAAAAATTAAATGCCCAAAATCGCATTTTTTTCATGCAATTTTGGGCAAATTTTTTTTTTTTACCAATCTCGCATTCTTTCATGCGATTTTGAGCAAAAAAAAATTTTAAAAAAAATTCCGAGCCAAGTCCAAAATCGCAATGTATTGTGTGGAGTCGGTATTGGAGCCGGTTTCCGAGCCGTGCACAAAGTCGCATAAAACTATGCGATTTTGGTAAGAAATCGCCCAAAATCATGCGATTTCGGGCGTTTCAAAATCGCAGAAAAAAATGCGATTTCGTGCCGACCTCAGACAGGGAATTGATTTCCCGAGGACCCCATTTTGGGGAAAGATTTTTAAAACAACCCCCCTCCGGAAAATTACCCGGGTTAACTTGGGTTTGAACGTCTCGAGAAGGTTAGGTTGGATTAATGTGGTCGTCATTCGAGTATCTAACATTATTTTCATGCTCGTCATGATTCAATCCGCTGACATTTCTGCTTCAATCAAAATGGAACAGCCAACCTCTATATCAGATATATGTATATATTTTTTCTCTGAGAAATTCACATGTATGCATAGTGGGGACATAATATCTGCGTTGTTTGAATTTACGTTATAAAATATATCATTTGTGTTATTTCAAAAAAAAATTATCAAAATTTAAAATTATATTAGTTGGCTCAATTGAATACTTAATTATAGTGTAATCAAAATATAAAATTTAACATCATTCAATTTCGAGTATCTGTAATTCACCGATGTAATTTTTTTTCGTTGCAAAATTGTAATTTTTTATTTTGATAATCTTACACAGAATTTTTAAAATGTAAGAAAATTCAAATGAAATAGACAGCAACGTATTTAATGTATTTAATGAATGGAGAGTAGCATATTTAAAGAATGAAAGGAGGGTATTTAATGAATGGAGAGGAGCGCATTTAATGATGAGAGGAGTGTATTTTCTTTGTTGTTATTAAGATAATCATAAAATCTTATGGACAAAATCTATAAAAGATTTTGAGGTTATAGCAATTTTGCGTGCAGTCTTGTAGTCTTAAAATGAATTATTTGATATCGAAGTGCTCTCATTTTTTACGACAGAGACTCTGATAATTTTTCAAGATCGATTTTACGATGACATGACATGCTACATCGCAATTTTTCCTTGGATAGCATGCTAAAGTAGCAACGGACTAAAATGGTCCCTCTTTTATACAATTTTTTAAAAAAAATATGCTATCTCCCTTCTCCTCTCGCTAACTCTTCGCCCTCCTTTCCCCTCTCCTCCCTCCTCCATTTCTTGTCAAAACTAAATATCTTAAAAAATAGGATAAATACAGTGAAATTGGGTCGGAGAAGAGTGCCGAAGGAAAAGGGAGAGAGGCTGAGGAGGGAGGAGAATGGAGGAGAGAAGAAAAGGGTGGAATAAGGAGGAGAGAAGAGAGTGAAGAGAGAGAGAGAGGAGAAGAAAAAGAGAGGGGAAAGAAAAGGTGTTCCCAAAAAATTTCAAAATAAGAGATCAAAATTGATATTCTAATGTAATGCCATTTCATCATGTCAATCAAAAAACTATGTCATAAAATCATTGTAACCTCAAGAATTTTTATAAACTTTCTAAAATCTTAAGTCATATTTATTTTGAGTCTTCTAACACATTTTAAATAATTAAGTGAGTCTTTTAACACATTGGTTATACATACCTGTTGTAAGAGTATTCACTTTTAAAATAAATCATGGCGCATATTTGTATCACTCAGCCTAGGTAATATTTGAAAAATTATTTAAGATTTTCATTTTCAACAGTCAATTTTTTTACATTTACAAAAAATTTCAACTATATGCCATAATTTCGCCGCAGATGATAAGCGAGCATCTATGGGAAATAAAACCATTAACGTCTTATTAGTTGCTGACATTTCCGGCGACGCACAAAGCAAGATGACCAACTATAGGATCCGGATGATGGGAGTCCATCAATTTGCAAAAGGAGGTCATTCTTAAAATGGGTATCAAAAAGTAAAGTATCTTTTTGTTATATTTCACTGAAAAAATTATTTCGATTTCATTTGTCAATATTATAAACAATCATGTATATATCATGAGGACGATAGAAATGGCCGCGCCATAACGATGATCAGTGCAAATCGGTACCCATGATGTCATTTATAAGCAAATTGTAAATATATATGTAATCACTGCAATTGCCGTAGTTACTCGGTATATTTTTTTTGAAGAAATTAGTTTTTCGTTCAGAAGTTAAAATTTCTTTTGGGACAACTATCACTGATAATTATTTGGTATCATTGGACAACAAGTACATGGAAGTCAAAGTCCACGTACTTGAGAGTGAATTCAGCCCCCACGAAGAATAACTACATTTTACATTTCCTTTTGATTCTTTATGTAATTGATCTCTATTTTTGTACAAGGATCGTGACGCATGCAACTAGGAAATAAAAAGAAATTCTTATGAACGCACAATCTGATATCTATGAGATTTTTTTAAAATTAAAGATAATTTTTATTACCAAAATAAAAAAAAATACAGTAGATGAAGAGAATTCCAAAGCCTAACCAGATACCATAAATGATATCGTCGTCATATTGCAAATCGACTCGAGCGCACCCACAAGTCAGGTCGTCACGATCGATACATAGAAATTGAATTAGTCCAGTCTGAGTAAACTTAATTTTATGGAAAAAAATATACGTAAGTACTCTGTTGTTTCATCAATTATCATGTGAATATTGTATTGTTTCAAAATCCTTAAATATGTCCAATTTATTACAATATTTTTCACGGACCGATCAGAAGGTCCAATCCAATTAGTATGGTACTGTTGATCTGGCGCACAGGTCTCATGCGCGCGTATCATATCTTTTTTATGCGCCTTTGAAATTTTTTATGCGCCTCTTGAATTTTGCTGACCGAAGTGATGTGTTGATGGGCCATGTTGTCCGGATGGGCCCAGCACTGAATCCGGGCCTATACTCAGCATCCAGTTGGGTCACAATCAAAACTGCTACACCAACAGTAGCGAAATCATGAGCCCATACTCCAAGCCCGTTCCACTGAAGTAACGGTCAAGTTGACGTTGACCGCGACTCGGGGGGTTTTTAAAATTATAAACGCTCGTTCTGCTCTTATATTAGTTGTTTGTTTCCAGTTGTTGCTGGAATCCAACAATACGTACGTCGTCGTTTTCTCCAGCACAACCGAAACCCCAACACAAGTATATAAAGAACTGATACATGGCTGCTTAGCGACGACGCATACAACGTTTCCAGCACCAATTTCTAGGTATTAGAACGTGACGATAAGAATAACCACAATTTTTGGTTAGTTATATATTATTATTATTATTATTATTATTATTATTATTATTATTATTATTATTATTATTATTATTATTATTATTATTATTATTATTATTATTATTATTGTCAATACAATTTAACCGATAAAAAAGGAGATATTCCACTGAAACCTCCATTCGGTCCTGTCATGACTAAATCAGCACAGGAAGTTGCCAAACGTATCGATGTTATCAACACTTGTTTTTATTTTTATGCTGACTTGAAGATAGACAGGCTCTTTCTCGACCTATTTCTTGTTCAAACAGTTGATAAATACTAAGCCATCAATGATTAGTTGAAGGGGACATTGCCGAAATGCCGACGATTCCATCCGCGGTTTCTAAAAAGACAAATGTTACTTGGTAGTTTTATCTTTCATATTCAATCATGAATCTTCTCTATAAATTCTTCAGTAACGTAAATTTCTGCTCCTAAAAGAAATTTGTCACCCCAATAAAAGAAATATGGATCAAGATATAGATGGGATAGAATTATGCAGGATCAACAGTCTTCCCCGTGACATTATCATTGATATACTATCCAGGCTTCCAATTACAAACTTCATGCAAATCAGTCTAGTTTCCCGCTCTTGGCGCGATAAGTCTCGAGACCCGAGTCTTTTCGCCGAGCATCTTTCTCACCTGAAGCGGAACAATCCGTGCCTCGTGTTACAGTCGCTTCCTCGGTTGAACGAGATTTGCGTTGTAGGTTTCTCTTGTCCAAACAAAGACAACGTGATGGTGAAGAAATTTTGTCCTTTGGTTTCCAAGTTTCAATTGGTTGCCTCTTGCGATGGTTTGGTATGTCTCTTTCAATCTGATACCGATGCAATTTCTATCTGCAACCCTTTTACTAGAACTTGCTTTGATGTACCAAGGTCACCTCTTTCGATAAGAGATGTTCTTGGATTCGGGTCTAACTCAATTCTAAAGGAGCACAAGATCCTTGCGTATGTCTCCACTTTGGATAAAAAGACACGGCATCCTCGAGACAAGCCGTGGTCTTCTTTCCATAGATTTTATATTCTTACAATTGGTGGCTCCAGTTGGAGGGAGCTCGAACATGAGTGTTACAATTTCGTTCGGCCATCAATGCAAGTCTTAGTCAATAATAGCCTACATTGGACTACTAGTCCAAGCAGAGACCGCAGAACTTACTGGACACGGTATCTAACTGTAGGCCACGGATTACAGTACCAAAGCGTAGGCCACGAGACTTACTCGATCGTCTCGTTTGACCTGGCAGACGAACAGTTTCGAGAAGTTGGGAGGCCTGACTGTGGTGGCTTAGATAACATCAGGTATCAATTAGTAGAATTACGAGGCTGCCTTTCTGCAGCCGCAGAATGCAACGACGGAAGAATGAAGATCTGGGTCATGAAGAACTATGGCGTTAAAGAATCTTGGATCAATGAATATGTCATAGGAACTTACCTACCAAATCAGCCGCAGCACGGTAATGACTCGGCCTATAGAAACATAAAGTATTTTTCTAGTAGTGGATCCCTGGCCAAAGTCCTATGCCTCCAGAGGGACAATGAGATCCTCTTCCAATACAACTGCAGGGGTTTGGTTTCTTACAATCCTGAAACCGGAACATTTACCGAACATAAACCTGCTCGAATGCCTGCTGTTTTTGATGCAATCGTCTACGGTGGTTAGCACTTCCATGATCATTTGGCCTCTTCAATTACAATAAACAGAAAGCATCAGATTACTTTCCTAAAAATCAAATACCAACAGATTTCAGCTGTTTAAAAAAGCGTCATAAGAAACTCTTCGATTTCCTAACAAGCAAATCCAAGACTCGAATCGATATTCCTACTTAGTCCCAAACAAATCTCTAACGCCTAGAAAACACAATATCACATTCATTAATTCGAATTCCCTGGTTTTACCCATGTACGCCGCCACGTGTTCGATAAAATGCCCCAACCATTATATGGCTTAAAAAACTCGAAACCTCGAAAGAGGCTCTTCGATCTGCTTGCGGGTAGTCACCATCTAGCTGGGTCCTGTGCCTTTAGGGCTGTTACTGCTTGCTTGCTGGTGAAGAAACGGCAATTGGTCACCTGGAAATTGGAATTATCAATTCTGCGTTTTGGCGGGAATGCTTTTGTTTTTTAAGATATGGGAAGAAAGGGGGAAGGAGGATGTTGATACTTGGGCCCCGTTAATTGTGGGTCAAGCCCATTAATGCAAATAGTTAGTGTTTATAGTCACTAGAAAAAAAAAACCTATGTATGGTTACAAACGATATAAAAAAGAAGTTCACTGTATTTTATTTTTTAATATTGATATTTTGAATATATTAATATTGACATGGTTTATATGTGAATAATTACACATATAAATATTTTTTTAAAAAATTATATGAAAACTATACAAGACAGACATGCCATTATTGACATACAAAATAGGTCAATATAACACACAAAATATTTTTGATCGAAACAAATATTTTAGCCAACATTTTGGCACTATTCAAAATATAATAAAAAAATTAGATCAGTCGGTTGGATATTAGGGAGACTTAAAAATATAGAGGTCATTAATATATTCAAAACTAACGCTAATATTGATTAGAATGGTAAATTAATTAGCTCAATCCGAATAGTAATAGTACATACTTTCCTGCCGCTGCAATATGAACTAGTCAACACCGTTCGAATAATATGTGCACATATGGTGGCCGTTTGATAATATTTCAAAACACTGGCAAAATAAAATATTTTTGGTTATCTTTGGGTTCTTATTAATAATATGATAAATAATCACCCCTTTAATTTTATGTTGCTGCCGTGAAGTTTCACTTTGGTCGCTATTGTGGCTTCAATAATTCCAACATACTTTTTTTTCGTGATAATATACTTTAATTTCAGTCGTAGGAAGGGCCGAGAAGAAGAGTATTATATTTGTGGAGGAGAAGAGGCAATGTTTGTGCACTTCCAAAACCGTGTTCATTAAGCAATAAAGGGATGAAATGACCTCTAAAAGGCACTTTACCTGCATCATTGGCTTTCACTTTAAACTTGGTTGCTATTGGGGAATTGCAACTTTAACCGTCCATTAGGGTTTCAATTGATTGAGATATATATATATATAAGCAATGGAGAGAGAGGACCTATCTGCTTTTCTCACTTTGCAGCAATTAAGATTTTGGATTTGGTACTTGTAAATTGATCGAGTCGAGTCGGTATGTTACATGTAAAACGAGTGTTGACTTTTTTCGAAAACATGCTTGCAAGTAGTCAAGTTGAACACTCATGTAAACCCACTCTAGGTTGCTATCATTGTATTAATGTCACTTTCGGATAAATTTTTTTTTTCATATTTAATACAAAATCATAAATATATGTGGTTTATTGGATTATACTTACAAACAAATTCATCACACTTAAAATGTTATTTGAGTTGACTTGTATGTCAAGACTTAGCTAGTTGTTGTAT
>SOPF01028150.1:12970-55879 GCA_012979155.1 Hypericum perforatum
ATACTGTTTTCGTGAATGAGAATGGCTAAGAGCCTCACGTTTTTCATGGTATCAGAGCATTGATCCTGAAAGGAGGAAAGAAACCCTAGCCGCGTAGAGCAAACGGACGACGTGAAGATGTCGGGACAAGAATCAAGTGCAAGCGAGATCTCCTCGTCGCCGACGCAGCTAGGGAGTGTAGATACGCAATCCGCGTATTACATCCATCCCTCGGATAATCCAGGGCAAGTTTTCGTCAGTGATCTTCTTCATGACAGCAACTACGGAGAGTGGTTAGGAGACATGATGAACGCACTATATGCGAAGAACAAATACGGGTTTGTAGATGGGACGATACAGCGTCCATCGACCACATCTTCGACTTACTCACTGTGGATGCGCTGTGACGCAATGGTGAAGGGATGGTTGAAGAGTTCGATGGAGAAGGAGATCCGTTCCAGCATAAGGTATGCGAAGACAGCGGCAGAAATTTGGTCGGACCTTGAGGAACGCTTCGGAAAAGGGAGCGCACCTAGAGCTTATGAACTCAGGCATTCCGTGGCACACTTGAAGCAGGAGAAGCTCACGGTTTCGGCCTATTACACGAAGCTGAAGGGTCTGTGGGACGAGATACAGTCAATCAATCCACTACCGCGATGCAACTGTTCGGGCTGTAACTGCGACATACAGAAACAGATGTCTGCCATGCGCGAGAAAGAACATCTCTACGATTTCTTGATGGGATTGGATGAGGCGTTTAATGTGGTTAAGACACAGATCCTGAGCACGACGCCTCAGCTCAGTCTCGGTGCAGCCTATCACCTTGTTGCGGAAGATGAGCAACAGCGACACATCTCTGCGATAAGGCAAGGTGCGATCGAGACAACAGCATTCCAAGCACATGCCGAGAAGAACCAACGGCGAGTGCAAAGGAGTGAGAGACCTGAGAGACCTAGATGTGAGCATTGCGGAAAAGTCGGTCATGCCGAGGAGCAGTGCTATGAGTTGATTGGATATCCGCCTGGCTGGGTCAAGAAAGGACAGCGAGAGTCCTTTGTGAAGCAAGGCAAAGCGCCAATCCAAGGCGCACCACGTCCGAGAGCTGCGCAAGCACACGTTTCGGGCGAGGGAAGTCCTGTGCCTGGGCTGACGAAAGAGCAATATGCGAGTCTTATGAAGTACCTTGGCATGGAAAATGGAGAAAGTAAGCAAAATCCTACCGAGGCAACTGTCAACATGGCGGGTAAGACAATTCATGCGCACTCTTGGATCATTGACACAGGAGCTTCTGAACATATAGCTTCAGACATAAATTTGTTCAGTTCTTTAAGAGAACAAAGCGAACATTCACCGGTTAGAATACCAAATGGCGACAGTATACCTGTTCGAGGAATAGGAGAAGTGACACTCGGCAGGAATATTATTTTGAGACGTGTTTTATATGTTCCAGATTTCCGTTGCAATTTAATTTCGGTCAGCCGAATGACGAAGGAGTTGAACTGCTTATTCACCTTTCTGCCTGGTTGCTGTTTTGTACAGGACTTACTCTCGAGGAGGCTGATTGGACTGGGTAGACACTGCGATGGATTGTACTATCTCGACGTGGTACATGGCGGTGGGGTGGTAATGGCGGTACAACGAAGTGAGGAAGTAGGACTATGGCATCGGAGACTGGGACATCCTTCAACTGAGAGGCTATCACATATCTCCTCTATTTGGAATAAGTTAGGATCTAGAGAACTGTCGCATTGTGATTCATGTTTTAGAGCAAAACAGACCAGATTACCTTTTCATTCAAGTTCAATAAAGACATCAGCTTGTTTTGATTTGATCCATTGTGACATATGGGGCCCTTATCGCACTACATCGCTTTCTGGAGCGCGCTTCTTTTTGACTATCGTGGATGACCACAGTAGAGGGGTGTGGGTTTATTTGATGACACACAAATCGGAAGTGGCAGTGCTAGTTCGTCAGTTTTGTGCAATGGTGTTGACGCAGTTCAAAACTAAGATCAAAAGAAT
The DNA here is from genome assembly GCA_012979155.1 of Hypericum perforatum. NCBI lineage: Eukaryota > Viridiplantae > Streptophyta > Magnoliopsida > Malpighiales > Hypericaceae > Hypericum > Hypericum perforatum. Next base: position 14,971 of record SOPF01028150.1, read on the forward strand.
TCAAAGCGATAATGGGAGTGAGTTTAAATCACATGCGATGACACAGTTCTATAGAGATAATGGAATCGTATTGCAAACGTCTTGTGTGAACACCCCACAGCAGAATGGAGTGGTGGAGCGTAAACACAGACACATCCTGGAAGTTGCCCGTGCATTACGATTCCAGGCTAACTTACCAATAGAGTACTGGGGAGAATGCATATTGACAGCAGTGCACTTGATCAATCGGCTACCTACAACGGCCACAGGTAACAAGACACCCTATGAAGTGATTTTTGGGAGACCTGTGGACTATAGCAATCTGCGAACTTTTGGATGCCTGGCGTATGCCCGTGCTCACACTTCAGACAAGTTCGGTGAGAGGGGGAGACGTTGCCTGTTCCTTGGGTATCCGACAGGACAGAAAGGGTATCGGTTACTTGATTTAGGCACAAAGGAAGTGTTCGTGTCAAGGGACGTGAGTTTCATTGAAGATAGTTTCCCACTGGGTGAGGTGACCGAACCAACTGATCCGAAAGGATCACAACCGATTAGGCTTTCCGAAGCTGGAGATAGTTCGGAAAGTTTTGTGAGAACGCTAGATGGGACCGAGGCTAGACTTGAGGGGGAGCAGACCATGGAGGAGTCCTCGCCTCAAGAAGATTCTGGAGAAGCGCCTCTAATGCCATCTTCTGAAGCTCTTCCGAGAATGGAAGAGAGCGGGCAAAACGTGTTGCCAACTGTGGAGGAGAATGGAAGACCGAAACGAAGTCGGAAGATACCACAACATTTACAAGAGTATGAAGTCACATTACCACCCTCCATCGTTCCTACGCAGCCGTCCAATCCATCGCAATCGTCTACTCAACTAGTCACCTCTTCGACGGTACATCCTCTATCCCTTTATGTTCATTATGACCAGTTTTCAGGTCGACATAAGGCCTTGCTTTCAGCTATCTCTTCCTATGAAGAACCAAAAACCTTTTACAAGGCGGTGAAGTCCAAGCACTGGAGAGATGCGATGCGCAAGGAAATTGAGGCATTAGAATTAAATGGAACTTGGACACTAGAGAAATTGCCGAAGGGAAAGCAGGCAATAGACTCAAAGTGGGTGTACAAAGTGAAGTTTAAACCCAATGGGGAAGTTGAGAGGTACAAGGCGAGGTTGGTGGCTCGTGGTTTCACCCAGATTGAGGGTATCGACTTCCACGAGACGTATGCACCAGTGGCAAAATTGGTTATTGTACGATGTCTGCTTGCTGTGGCAGTCGAGAAGAATTGGTTCATACATCAACTGGATGTAAATAATGCTTTTCTGCATGGAGACTTGCATGAGGAAGTCTATCTGAAGATACCATAAGGCTTTCAGAAACCAGGAGACACTAGAGTGTGTCGGTTACACAAGTCACTTTATGGACTTCGGCAAGCATCTAGAAATTGGTATAGCAAATTCACCAGTGCATTATTGAAGGCAGGATTTGTGCAGTCATGGGCAGATCATTCTTTGTTTATTTTTCGAAGAAGGGAGATGGTGGTGATGGCGCTCATCTATGTGGACGACGTAATCTTGACAGGTACAAGTATGACCAAGATTGATGCGATCAAGAGGTACTTAGACAGACAGTTCGGAATTAAGGACCTGGGTTCTCTCAAGTATTTTCTTGGAATCGAAGCTGCCAGAACATCAAAAGGTCTAGTGCTTAGTCAAAGGAAATATACCCTGGACATTCTGAAAGAATGTGGACGCGAAGGAAGTAGACCCGCAGAGTTTCCAATGGAACAAAACCATCAGCTTGCGAGTGATAAAGGAATTGAGTACACGGATCCTGGCCGATACAGAAGGCTGATAGGAAGGCTAATGTACTTGGTGGTTACACGACCAGATCTGGCGTATGCTGTAGGGATCCTTAGCCAATTTGTTAGTTCGCCGCGAGTAGAACACATGTTGGCTGCAGAAAGGGTGGTACAGTATTTAAAGGCCACGGCAGGACAGGGCATTCTATTGAGAGCCGATGGAGGAGGTACGTTAGTGGCTTATTGTGACGCAGATTGGGGAGGTTGCCCTACCACCAGACGTTCCCGAACAGGCTATTATGTTTCTTTGGGTGGTTCGCCAGTTTCTTGGAGAAGTAAGAAACAGTCAGTCGTGGCGAGATCTTCCGCGGAAGCAGAATATCGTGCAATGGCAAGCACGGTAAGTGAGGTTATATGGCTGAGATGGTTGTTGCATGAGCTCGGGGTGACACAACGCACAACCACGATGTTGTTTTGTGATAATCAAGCCGCGTTGCACATTGCGAACAATCCAGTTTTTCACGAACGTACGAAACACGTGGAAATGGATTGTCACTTTGTTAGAGAGCGCATTCAGTCTGGTGAGATCGCTCCTCGGAAGATAAACACGAAGTTTCAAGTGGCAGATGTTTTTACAAAGGCACTTGGAAGAGATCGGTTCAAGCAGTTGCTATGCAAGTTGGGCGTTGTGAATTTACACGCGCCACCTTGAGGGGGAGTGTTATTTGAGTTGACTTGTATGTCAAGACTTAGCTAGTTGTTGTATTAGAATAGGAAACTGGGTATTAGCCGAAACCCTAAACCTATTGTATATATACTGTTTTCGTGAATGAGAATGGCTAAGAGCCTCACGTTTTTCATAAAATTCGTGATGTAAGATTTCCAACGCACCTTAAACGAGACCTATCAAATCAAAATTTGCACAAATTTTGGTTTTGTCAATGTGCGAGTAATATAGGTCATGCGATCATAAACACGAGATCAATTCGATGTAGTACCATACTAAAATTTTCATATCTAATCTAACCCAAAATATTAAAACCATAACTTAATAGATTTCAACAATTATAAATTATTTCACCACTCTTGGACCTTCGACTTAGGACTAGAGTCAATGGAATAGACAACTACGTAACATATCGTTATCTCGTTAATTGATCCACCTTTAATTAATATAGGGTTTCATGTGTAAAATACGGAATGTGTACACGAACAAAAACGTCTTGGATTTAATCAAATTACTATACGGCTGGCGTTGAAACCACCACTTCGAGGACACTAAGTTGAACATTGCAAAATGTTATTGGTGGCGGCTGGTTTTATTACTCATTTACAATTTTACACTAATTACGGGCGTAAAATATCCATCAAACTCCCATCCCCTATTATGGCACATAAATAACATCAACTGGACTAAAAACAATTAATTTCGATCTCCCCAACAAGGAATCGTTAATTATTTGTATTATCGAATTCTGATCCCACCTGAGATGATTAAAACAAATATTCTCCTCTACAAGAATATGGCATACCTCATACTTTCATTTACAACCAGATGATTAACCTCGCCGGCGGACAGCCAAAGGCCGTCGACACCGTTGCCTGAGAAGCACCGGGCGGCACTCAAAACGGCGGCGAGGAGCCTATCCCATGGACGTCTTCTAGTAGTGCGCACAGCAAATAGTTGTTCACCACCTTCTTCTCCTAGCATGCTCTCATCGGCCACTCTTTGGCTTTTCCTTATGTTCTGGATGGTCCCACGCAACATTTCCAGTTGCCTCCGCATGATTTTCTTAGTGAAGTGTTCGGATTTCGGCGAGATAGACGAATTGTGAAGTTAAGCTTTGAACAGTATGTTGATGTTTGTTATGGTACTAGTTGGTTTGGTGAGTCCTCTGGCGAGTGCTATGTGTTTATATATAGATGGTATATTTTTTTAGGGTTATATCAAAAACAATATAGATGGTACGTTAGTAATTAATCTTGTTATTGTTTTTTAGAATCAGTCCGGATTGAAAATTTTATAGTGATCTTATCCACGAGTCAGATAATTTATATATAATTGTTATGATTTTACTTTGTTATGATAAATTATTACGATGCCTCCACTTTTTGACATGCCATCTATCCGATCTTCATATTTTATTATGATATTATTGAAAGACCAACGGTTTTTTGAAAAGTAAATTGTATACCAATATTACACTTGTAAATGATTAAACATTGATCTTTGTTAAGTTATGAAGTCTTTTACCATCAAATTAAATGTCATTTTAGTTAAATATCAACAATCTTAAGATTTGATACCAATTTCAAATAGAAAGGAATACAAATTCAACCGATTTTTATTGTTTAATTGAAGTGATTGATGTGATTAACATTGTTATTTATGTGTGCTTCTGGCTAACTTGTATTGGAATCATACAATATGGTAATCAAGTTATTGTTTTAATTGTGGGGTTCATGTAAGGCCAACATGCCAACAAAGTTGCCTAATTATGCCCAAAACCTTTCCATAGAGAATTTCGGGTCACTCTCACTAAGGAACGAGCATTTTGTTTGGTGCGTAGATTCCTTCTTCACTGTTGCATACAAATTCGAGGGCCCAAAATGGAGAGTTCGAGAAGCTTAATTGGAGATGCCATTCCGATCTGACAATGACCAGTTTCATACAAATCATGAATTGGTCCACTGCCAATAATTTCTTCTCGAAGATTCCGGAGCTCCAACAATTGCATTTATATTCCTGTTCTTGTTTTCATAATTTCAATTAAAAGTAATGGAATAAAGTTCATTTTTTTTTCAATCTATAAAATTTTTGCTTTCTCCCTAAACATGTATCAACCTGATTGTAAATTGGGTGCGAAAAAAAAAAATCATTATCTGGGTGAACTTGGGTTTGAGCGTCTCCAGAAGGTTAAATTGGAGTAATGTGGTCGTCATTCGGGTATCTAATTTTATTTTCGTGCTCGTCATGATCCTACCATACGACAGTATTCGCTAACATTTCTGCTTCAATCATAATGGAACAGCCAGCCTCTATATCATAGTTTTTTTCTATGAGAATTTCATATGTATGTATAGGGGCAACATGTTTAAATTTTACGAATATAGAATACATCTTTTTCGTTGGTTGCTATTGTTTTGTCACTTATAAAAAAAATTATCCGAATTTAACTCAACCTCGAGTATTGTAATTCACCAATATAACATTTCTTGTTTTGCAAAAATTGTATTTTTTTTCTTTTGATAATTTTACGTAGATTATTCCAAACTTGTATAAAATAAAACTTTTAAGATGTGACAAAATTCTAATATAAAAAAACGTATTTAATGAATGGAGAGTAGCTCATTTAAAGAATGAGAGGAGGGTATTTAATGAATGGAGAGGAGCGCATTTAATGCATGAGAGGAGTGTGTTTTATTTCTTGGTTATTACAAAAAGTTTCAACTGTATGCCATAATTTCGCCGCAGATGATTAGCGAACATTTATGGAAAATAAAACCACTAACATCTTATTAATTGCCGACATTTCCAGCGATGCACAAAGCAAGATGACTAACTACAGGATCATTAGGTATCAAAAAGTAAAGTAGCTTTTTGTTATATTTCATTGAAAAAATCATTTCGATTTCATTTGTCAATATTATCAACAATCATGTATATATTATGAGAACGATAGAAATGGCGGGCCATGACGATGATAAGTGCAAATCGGGACCCATGATGCCATTTGACTTATTTATAAGAAAATTGTCTTTCATTATCTCCAAGTATATATGTAATCACTGCAATTGCCGTAGTTACTTGGTATATTTTTTGGAGAAATTAATTTTTCGTATGTAAAATTTGAAGTTTAAATTTCTTTTGTGGCAATTATCATTGATAATTATTTGTTACATTGGTTGACAAGAAAATGGAACTCAAAGTCCACGTAATTTAGAGTGAAGTCAACCCCCACTAAGAAAACGCGTTTGGCTATTCTGGGGAATGAAAAAACTTGTCCTAAAACTTGTCCTTAAATACGAATTTAAATCTGGGCCATTAGACTAGAATATATTCTAAAAAATCCTAAATTAATGGCTATTAATGACGAGAGATATTTACGACTTTTGTCAAATCCAATTGATTTCTCAGTAGTTAATGATTCTCTTTTTTTAGGAAAAATTTCATTTAATCCCCCTTTTACAAGAAATTTTAAAATTCGAATTCATTAATTAGTTACAGCAAAAAAGAAATTAACCCATGTTCTCCCAAAAAAATAGTCCACCTTCCTTCCATTAATCGAAAACTGTTCATGTTCCTAAACCGAAAACCCTAAGACAAGTGTATATGGAACTGATACATTGTTCCTTAGCGACGCCGTATATAACGTTTACTGGTGAAGAACACATGCTTTAATGACGTTTTTACATTTTCAGTGGGTTCGTACCTATTCTCAGGAGCTCTACACCAATTTCTAGGTATTAGCACCTGCCGAAAACAATGGACGACAATATTGAAATTGGGTTAGCTCCATTCAATAGTTAATTTGTACCAATGCGTTACCACCCATTGTCACTAAGTTTTATTACATCTGATGAGGTTTGTGACTGAATTATATTTGACAATCCTGTAAATATTATTATTATCTAAATCCGATGTTTTATTTGAATTTAGATTTAGATAATTTTGAGTTCGAATTTCGATTTGTATTCGTATTATCCGAACTTTTAAAGTCGGATCGAATTTAAAAAATTAAAAAATTAATCCAAACTATCCGATTTTATTTATCTTATAAAAATTAAGTATAGGGTAAGTATGTATATGGTGTATTAGTTGGGCCTGTACTCACGTAATTGGGTTGTTTTATTAATTTTTTTATTCCTTAAAGCTTATTTCTTCCTCCAGGTAAATTATTTCTTTGTTTTATCCATGAAATCCTAAAAAAATGAAATAACCAAGCCTCATCTTACAACCCAAAAATGAAATAACCAAGCCTCATCTTACAACCTTTTCTTCCACCCCACTGCAGTCTTTGGCGATTATTGAGCAGCCCGATCATCTCTGACTTTCTATTGTTCCAGCAGGCTTCATTTTCTATATTTTTAATGGTATTTCTTAGCTTTATCTAACTGAATTTTTGGTTGTTTCTTGACATGGATGTGGATCTATTTAGATCTACATAGTAGAGATGCCTGAGAGGTATCGTCATCGCTCATCTTGCAACATTTGCTTGAAATTGTAGTTTTTGCTGAAATTTGGATGTAATGACTTTTTTATTATGTTAGCCAAATACTTAATCAGTTTGCTTGTTTTTGTTGCAACTTGAATAATTTTGGAGTTATTGAGTTTGAATGAAATCTTGGATCACTCATCATTTTGTTTTTCAAATAGTTCTAATTATCCAAATCTGAATCTCAAAAAAGTTTGGATATTCGGATTCATATAATTTATTATTCGAAGTCAGACTCAGAATAAAATATATGATTCAAATAATTCGTATAAATCAGAATTCAGATAGTTCGGATTTGGATAATCTGAATGTTCACCCCTAATCAATATAATTTAACCTATTAAAAATAGGGGAAAGTACATTTAAGTATCCTGTGGTTTACCCTATTCCAAAAAAAGGCCATGTAGTTTTTTTGTTACGAATTTAGTACCTTGTAGTTGCATTTCTGAGACAATTTTGGTCTCGGGCAGCATTTTAGGTTGCCCGGCCAGGTGTCCTTGTCATGTTATCGCCACATCAATTTTTTTAATTGAGCTAATCCGGGTGATTTGGCATGGTAATTTACATTTTCAATACTGTTTTGAATTATAATTATTTTATCAAAACCTAATTTTTAATTCTCTAACCCTAAATCTTTAATTTCACCCAAACCCACCCCGACCTCACCTCCCTCTCCACCCTTCCTCTCACCCTCCACCCTAAATTGGCGAAGAAGGCACGGTCCAGGACTGGGTGGGACCGGCGAAGTCGATGCCGACAACGTGGTCCGCACCGTTGAGCAGCCCTATCTTGAGGAAAATATAAATTGCCATGCCAAATCACTCGGGCCAGCTCAATTAAAAAAATTGACGTGGCGATGACGTGGCAAGGACACCTGGCTGGGCAACCTAAAATGCTGCCCGGGACCAAAATTGTCCCATAAATGCAACCACAAGTACTAAATTTGTAAAAAAAAAGCACATGGCCTTTTTTTAGAAACAAGTAAACCACGGTACTTAAGTGTACTTTCCCCTTAAAAATATGAGATACTCCACCAAAACTTCCGTAGGAAATTGCCAAACTCATCGATGTTATCCACACCTTTTGATTGAAAAAAAATTTCTCTTTTGTACCATGTAATTTTAGTATCATGTGGTTTCACGATTTGACACATAGCAACTTGTGATTCCAAAATCATTAACAATGAACTTGAAGTTTGACACTCGACAATGGAAATCAGATAGAAGGTGCTCGAGTAGATTTGTTGGCTATAAGGAATGCGATTGTGAAAGAGGTGGAGGGGGAAAGCATTTGGACGAGAAGAGTGGGGAGCTGGTCAGTTGGAGGTGAGACACAAGCCGCAGACAAAAGAGGAATAGCAAGTTCTTCTAGAAGCTCAATTCTAGCTTGGTATTGTTTATTTCCTGTAATTTATCTGAATAAGTGAGTTCGATACTTTATGTGGTGGTTCGTAAGCTCTCTACAACTTACCGCAAGCAAAGGAGGAGGAGGATGAGGAGGTTGAGGTCTAGGTTTTTTTGTTAAAAGAGAGGGCTAAAGGCACCCCGGTGCTGCAATTCATTGATTGAAAAAGGGGGTTACACACCATCTCGGAAATGAGACGTCGCTGAGGTCCCTTAATAAAAGGTTCCTAATTCCCGTAGGCGGGATACTAAAAAGGAGGGTACCCACAGGCAAGGAAAACCCTAGGTTAGCTAGGAAGTCTGCACAACAATTTGCTTCTCTATACACATGCATGACCTTAACAGTCCAATCCATATTGATGAGTTCCTTGATGTCCAAGAGAATGGGGGAGCAATTCTAGTTTCTCTGCGAAGTGGTCGAGAGGAGGTCTGTCACAACTTTGGAGTCAACCTCTATGATCACCTTTCGACCCTCTTGTTGCCATGCTAAGTCTAGGCCCTTGTAGGCAGCCTACATCTCGGCCATAACGCTAGAGTAATCCCCTTGATTAGCTATAAATCCACACTTCCACTCTCCGATTTGATCACGGATCAGTCCCCCTGCTGTTGCCCTGCATATTGAAGCTCTTCGTGCTCTGTCTGTATTGATTTTCCACCATCCAGACGGTGGGGGTTCCCATGCTATCAATCATTCTATTCTTGTTGGGTTAGGGCTTATTTGGGTTGCTACGTTCCAAGCTGCCCTGATTTCCTGGGTTTTGTGGCAAAGCACACTCAACTGATTTGCAGGGCGTGCTTCTCCTTCCTGCCATACCACATGGTTACGCCATGCCCAGAACCAATGGAGTGCTACAGGGAAGAAAGAAGACCAAGTATCAGATTTACTTAAGTTAGCATTGAGCCAAGAACATAAATCGGCAGAGAAGAAGGAATGAGGGTCTAGATTGTGCATATTGAGGGCGGCCCTCCAAACTGGCTTAATCTTCTGGCAGTCGCGAAGTGCATAGAGCACCGTTTCTTCGTGTTCAGTACAACAAGGACACCGTGCATCATTTGTCATATGTCGATGTCTTCTCACACCATTGGTGAGCAATCTACCGTGTGCCGTGAGCCACAGGATTCTCTTCATTCTTTCTGGCCCCTTCCATTGCTAAATATTTGCCCAAAGTTTCCCTGTAAGGTCGTCCTCCTCTCCCATAAGTAGTGCATATGCCATTTTTGTAGTAAAGTTGCCATTGGCCAAGAATTTTCAGGATATATGGTCGGGTCCCCGATGCGGCTTTGGAGGTGCTATTCCTACAATAATCAACAGAAGGTCATTAGGTAGGTAGAGGTTAAGAATCTGCCAATCCTATTGTCCTTCCCTATTGACCATGTCCTTGACTTTGAAGGCTTGGATGGCTTCTGGAATTGGGCAGATGGCCTCAGACAGTAGGGACTCGGGTATGGGTAGCCATTGGTCATTCCAGAATGAGACGGTAGCACCATCTCTAACCACCCATTGGACACCAGTAAGCATAGTTGGCCAAAGAGCGGTTAAGGCTCTCCAGAGCGGGGACTGGCCCTTTTTGCTTGCGAAAGCCCGTAGCCCATCATTGTCCTTCATGTACTTTCCTTGCAGGACTTGGACCCACAGTGCATCCTTATCGGTTAATATGCCCCAAGCCAACTTCATGAGGAGAGCCGCATTTTGTTCGCGTAGGCTTTTTATCCCAAGACCTCCCGCTCCTTTTGGTTTGCACACATTATCCCAAGAGACAAGGTGTGGTCTGCGTTTGGTAGTGGAAGATCCCTAAATAAAACTTCGCTGGATTTTTTCTATTGCATCACAAGTGTTAGAAGGCAGTAGGGTTGTCTGCATGGCATAGGACGGTAAGGCCGCAATCACCGATTGCGCTAGGGTGACCCTTCCATTAAAAGATAGGCGGTCTGTACACCATCCTTGCATGCGGGATTGAGCCTTCTCGATGATGAACAAGTATGTTTCTCTTGTTGTTCTTTCATGGAGAAGCGGCATCCCGAGATATTTGCCTAAATTCTTTGTGAGTGAGACTCCAAGAATGTGAGCTAGCTCCTTAGCAAGCAAAGGCGACACATTTTTAGAAACAAAAACCTTGGTCTTCGTCTTGTTCATTTTTTGCCCTAAAATATAACAGAAATGATCAATCACAGAGATAATGTTATGCGCTTGACTAGTGGAAGCTTCTCCAAACAAAATCAAATCGTCGGCAAAGAATAAATGAGAAAGTTTAGGTCCTAATTGTGAAAGTTTGATGGGCTTCCATTTGGCCCTCTCAATGCTCTCTTCGATGAGGTGGCTCAATCACTCTAGACATAGTACGAATATGTAGGTTGAGGTTTAGGTTTAGGGTTTGGAATTACTTGAAAAATAATAAACTAATTTAGTATTATTTCAGAAAAAAGACACTGAGACACTTGAGCAATATTGGTTGAATTGTATGTCACGCACGTAATTAAATGACTTTTTTGAGTTTTGGGCTGAGGGATGACTGACCTTGAGGTCTTTTTGAAACCTCCGGGTCCCTTTTTATGATTTTAGAATCACAAGGTAAAGTGTCAAACTGTAAAATTATAAGATATTAAAATGAAAATTTTTCCCCTTTTATTTTTATGCTGACTCGAAAATAGACGAACTCTTTCTAGACCTATTTCTTTTTCAAATAGTTGTAAAGACTAAGCCATTGAAGGAGACATTGCCAAAATGTCGACAATTTCATCCGCAGTTTCAAGAAAGACAAATGCTACTTGGTAGTTTTATCTTTTATCTTCAATCTTCTCTTTAAATTCTTCAGTCTCGTAAATCTCTGCTCCTAATTTTCACCCCAATAAAAGAAATATGGATCAAGCCATTGAAGGGACAGAGTTAAGCAGGATCAACAGTCTTCTCCATGACGTTATCATTGATATACGGTCTCCAGTAACAAACTTTATGCACATCAGCTTAGTTTCCCGCTCTTGGCGCGACAAGTGTCGAGACCCGAGCCTTTTAGCAGCGCATCTTTCTCACCTGAAGAGGAACGATCCATGCCTCGTGTTACAGGCTCTTCCTCGGCTGCACGAGATTTGCCTTGTAGGCTTCTCTGGTCCAAACAAAGACAATACCGACGTCATTTCTATGTGCAATCCTTTTACTAGAACTTGCATGGATGTGCCACGGTCACCTCTTTCGATACGAGGTGTTATTAGATTCGGGCCTAACTCAATCCTAAAGGAGCACAAGATCCTTGCATATGTCTCCACTATTGGTGGATCCACTTGGAGGGAGCTGGAACATGAGTGTTATAATTTTGTTCGGCCATGCCATCAATGCAAGTCCTAGTCAATGACAGATTACAATGCACTACTAGTCCGAGCAGAGACCTAAGAACTTACTGGACACGGCATCTAAGCGTAGGCCATGGATTGCGTCATCAAAGCATAGGCCACGAGACTTACTCGATTGTCTCGTTTAACCTGGCAGAGGAAAAATTTCAAGAAGTTGGGAGAACTTACTGTGGTGGCTTAGTCAACATCATGTATCAATTAGTAGAATTACGATGCTGCATTTCTGCAGCTGCAGAATGCAAAGACGGAAGAATGAAGATCTGGGTCATGAAGAGCTGCGGTATTAAATAATTTTGGATCATTTGAATATGTCATCGTAACTTACCTGCCAAATCAGCTGCAGAATGACAATAACCCTGCCCACATAAAACATTTAACTATTTGTCTAGTGGTGGATCCCTGGCCAAAGTCCTATGCCTGCACAGGGACAATGAGATCATCTTCCAATATAACTGCAGGGGTTTGGTTTCTTTTAGTTTGGAAACCAGAACATTTACCGATCATACACCTGCCCGACCAAATGCCTGCTGTTTTTTAATGTAATCGTCTACGACAGTTAGCCTCGGTCGGGTTATCGCTTCCATCTCGAGTGTAAGCGCACTAATTGGTGAACATGTTCCCCAATTTAAGCTTGTGATGTAGTTGCTTGGCGTTGTAGTTTCTTAAACAAGACTGATTCAAATGACCAAGATATTCTCCAAGGCAATGGTGAAGAACTTCATTCTTTCGTAGAGTGAGCAAATTCTGAGCTAGTTGGTTTACGTTGTTTGTTTGGAACCTCGTAAGACCGAGGCTCCTCTATTTATCAAAAAAGAATGGTTGAACGAAATGTTTAAAAATTACATTTATTTTTTCAGGAAAACTTGCATTTTACTACCTTGTGATTTCATTGATTCTAAGTGAGGACGCGCAATTCAAAATTTCAAATTTCGTCTCCGCTGGAATTATTTGTTTCCTTTTCGATCTTTCTCCCAGTAATAACTAATGTTATCTATCCGAATTTTGTTTTATCATTATCAATTGACAATGTCTCACAGTATTCTAGAATTAGTCGTATACGATCATCGGTAGGTGATCGATCTGAGGTCTTGCCACTTTATGCGAACCAATTTTGTTTTGTGATAACTTAGTATACTAATTAGATAACTAACGAGATATCTGTTATAGTAGATAATTACTAAATTAGTCCCTACTCCTCTTACATCATCTTCAACCTTCCATTCTCTCTATCCGCTCTCTATACCCTCTTCCTCTTAGTTAAGTGGCAGGGTCCTTAACCTAGACACCTGTCCAGGATTGTATGTCGCTAATTCGTCGATATCACGTGGACCAAATTTTCAAAATTATACCTCGCAACCTTAGAATCAACAAAACTACAGACCAATAAAATACACATTCACTTTTTTTCTTTATAACGTTTGAGACGCTAAAACGCACCTTTAATAAGAATGGATTTGATTCATCTTTTCCCTATTTAATAAGTAATTTTGTATGATATGGAATTTAAGTAAATTGTGTTAGTATTTCTTCATGTGATATCAGATATTTTTTTTCATGCGATATCGGACATTTTTTTAGTATGATATCGACATTTTTTTAATGTGATATCGGCATTTTCTTCATGTGATATTGGCATGTGTATTTTTATTTTTTTTGTATTTTTGCAATATCGATATTTTTTGTATGATACCGGCCCCTGTGAGTTTCTTCACTTTGATCCTTTGATTTTTGGGTTTTTATCGATAAATATACTCTAAAATTTTTGCAATATTGATATTTTCTTCATGTAATACCGGCTCGTGTGGAGATTTTTTTATACTTTTACTCCCTTGGTTTTTAGATTCTTACAACAAAAAAAAACTCATTATGCACGGTTCAATGAGAGTCGACTCTCTATTTTATGATTTAATTTTGAATTCGATTCCGAATAACAAATAATTCAATCCAAAATTATTTTGGATACGAAATTAGATAATCCTAGTTAAACGAAAGTACACAAGAACTTCCATCTTTCCATTATTTAGAGATAAAATATTGAATATTAAACACCAACATCAAAAGAAATCATAATTAGGAGTAAAACATAGAGAGAGATAGAAAATATATATCATGTGAATTGTGTCATAGTAGTGGGATTAGAATTTTTTACAGTTGTAGACAATTTGGTTTTTTACATGTGAATTGCGTCATAACTTTTTTGCGACGCTATTTTTGTCACTAATAGGTTACCTTATTACGGTGACTTTTATCACCGCAAATACCTGTAGCGGCAACTCTTGTGCCGCAAATAGTTTGGACAGTGGAGATATTGCGGCAAATTTCTGCGACGAACTTTTTCTCCTCAAAAGCATATTTGAGGGGATTTTAAACTTTTAACGACAATTTTTTTTCCTCTCTATATTCCATTATTCTTGTAGTGTCTTGATGGGGAGAGTCTTTTGGAGATGTGATGAGGATTAAAATTATTTAGCTTTTCAGGTGATTTGGATGCGAATTTGGTCGAGGCCAGTCCTAAATTCTAAGTAGATATGTTAAATTTTAGATATTTGGATTAATCCGAATTTATATTTTTTTATCTAAATTTTAATCCAAAATAATTTTTTGAGATATCCAAATTTAAATCCGAATATAACATTATCCAAATCCGAAAAAATTCCAAAAATCAAACTCAAATATTTTGCTCACCCTTAGTTGTACCTATCTTCGTCAGTTAGAACCAAACAGTTGCAGCGGCAAAAACGATGAACAAAAACAATGAAGATTGGATTTCCGTGGCGCTGGAGTGACAAAACGATGACGTATCGACCGTTGGGTAAACAAATTATATACGAGCGGGAAGAGGGTTTATTTTGGAAAAAACAAATACATTAGACGCGATCAACCTAACCGCTGGAACCGGAATTGACAGGTTCAACCAATAATGAAACCAAGCAACGGACATGCGACCAAAATCCCCAATTCAGATCCCCCTAAAAAAATCACCAATTCACCTTGAAACCAATATAACCCTCGCCGGTCACCAACTTCCCGGAATTTTCAGAGAAGGTAATTGGGAAGGTCGTCCTTTGGAAAACTGATTTTTTCTCTTCATCTTTTTCCCTTTTTTGGGTCATCTCTTTCCGGTTGACCTGTTTTACTGATTTCCAATCCATAGCTCTGACCATCCATACGTAACTCTGACGATTAATTGTTTTAGTCTTGGGCTGGGTCCTTTGTTTGGGCTTCCACTCACGACTGGCTTCTGGTTTGGGCTTCGCGGTTTTGGGCTTTAGGCGTTTTAGGTGTAGTGCGCTTGCGCACCTGTGGTGTATTCTTCAGGCGATTGTAACTTTTAGGTGTTCGTGTCTCTTGACACTTTTGGTGTTTCTTAGGCGTTTGCCTTTCGGGCTTTTGGTGTAGTGCACTTGTTGCACCTTTGGTGTATTTTTTGGTGGGTAATAAATCTTCTACTTATCAAAAAAAAAAAAAATTTACTTTTTTACATGTTAGAAGGATCAGGGTTACGGATAACTTGGAGCAATCAACAAGACTGGGATTTTTTATGGGATCTATGCCGAGCTGGTTCGTAGTTGAAACTGTGGTGTAAGAGCAACCACGGTTCAAGTTGTTGCTGGTCGTACACTCGTCATAGTTGTAAGATTTTATCAGGCTTGACAAATTTCTTGTGATGTCGTTTCCTTTCCGGTTTTTGGAATGAGGTCTTGAGATACAAGAACTAGATCAGACAGTTCCCACTTGTCCTGCACTGCCCTGCCTTTGTTATATAGAATATTAAATTGGAGATCTGAGGAAATTTTTTAAAATTAAAGGTGATGCGAAGCCTATATTATAACTGAATTATAATACGTTAGAGAAGCAATACATAGCAATAAGATAAGAAAACCAAACAGAACGAGTGAGCCAGTCCGATTGTCGCAAGATGGCACAGGGGAGCGATGGACAGTCGAAAAAGTCTGAAGACCAACGGATGGGTAAAATTTCTGCCGAAGTAAACTTACGGCCAATAACCTCAAGACAGAGCCAAGAGGGCATATGAATACATACGAGATACAACTCAGATGAATGCCAGGGTCGACGTAAATCAACCGAGACAAGATTCTCTACCCGCAATCATCGAACAGGCAAACAAGTCTGAATTGATCTAAGATCAGGCGGAAGCCGATCCCGAACAAAAGCACTACAAACGATGCAACAGACAAACGCAAAATTCGAGCAAACCCTAAATAAAGGGGACTGATAAATGTAATAAAAGTAGACAACCAGGGAGGAGGTCGACGTAAATTGGAGATCTGAGGACTGAATGACTAGCTTGGGAATGGTAAAGGATGGAAGGTTTTGGAGAACTTGGATCGTGGTTAATTGGGGAAATACCTGCCCAATTCAAGAAACTGAGGTATTGGGGTTTGAATTAGATTTGATCGTGGAGCATAACTTATGATTATGAATGATTATAATCACCTTTTGTTGCTGAAGTACAAAGGTCATCATCACTGGATCAAACTTGGACAATCGTCTTACAATTTTGTAAAAAATTTACATGGCTCAATTAAGTACTCGAGTCATTATTACATGCCCAATTATACGAAGCCAAATGTAATGATATTAAATAAATTAAACAATGTTGAAAATATTTTGTCAATTTTTAAAGCTCACCTGACCCCAACTTAAATAATATGGGCATAATTGGTGAATATTGGTAGTTTTAACTAATACAAATAAAAAATCTAAATAATGTTTTATTTTTCATAAATAGATATTTTATAACCAATAAAATACTCCATAAGAATTTAGGAAGAACAAACAGTGCAATTGCCCAAAGCAACGTAGGAAGTCTCCCACTAATAATACAAATTACAACCTAACTGTCATGTATTGTTGATATATGATACAATTCATTTCAGTTTTTTTTAGTCTATGACAGTTAGGTCGTCTGAGTCCAGAGGATGCTCGGCCGATCGAATAGTAGTTGAATTTATAATTACGGGTTGTATTTAGTTATGATGATTTTATAATATTATTTTTTTAAAATCATAAATTTAACTAAATCTATTAGTAAAATTTACATTTTTACTACTTCTAATCAACATTCACTAGTCATTGGGCGATATTCAGGTTACTAATGCTTGAAAAAACATAGAAAAATTGAAAACAATATCCTAATATTGATGGTCTGCCATGACTTTAGTTCTGTCTGGATCTGGCACAATATAAATCTTAATCTCCAATTTGGGACCCACCTCCCCCGCAAAAGCTTTTTTCACAAGGATGGATGGATCCCGGCATCTGTGCTTCAACAAACTTGGAAACCTACTGGGGCAACTGTCTTTCAATTTGTAATGGAAAAGAAAAAAACAAACAACAAACCCAGTAGAAAACAAAAGCTGGAAAATACTTTTTAAAAAGTTTCCTAGTTATCTATTCACTACATACTTTTGTCAATTTCCCTCTAATATTCAAGGCTACCATCAACCATGTAATATTCTCCTAGTTTAATTAGAAGATTCAAATTCTAGTTATTAAGAATGATTTACTGTTAGGATAATTTTGGCACATTCCAAATTTTAATTTGAATTTAAATTAGTTATCATAATTATATCCTGATATAAGATGATTTAGAAAAATAACAGGGGATATGTATGTATCCATTGACAAGGAATAGGATTCATATTATAAAAAAATCTCTGGCAAATGTCTTTCCTCCCTATCAAATCCCACCACATATGCTAATTACTTGGACGGTGTAGATCACTAGGTCCATCAATTTCAAGTCCAATTTTGTCACTTGAACAAAATAAAAAATTAACAAGAGAGAGAAAATAGGGAAAGAACCAAACAAACCAGCCCATCTTTTATCACACTCTCTCCCTCTCTCTCTCTCTCTCTCTCTCTTTCTTTTGTTCTGTCGTCTAAGAAGAATTGTTCAATGGTGGAGCCCATACCAATCCGTCCATTCCCATTTACATCCTCCAGCCTCTTCCTTGTGGCTTCCGTCTTTCTTTTTAATTACCTCGTTTCGGGTCCTCCTCCAACTACTCACCAAAACTCCATAGAATCCAACCTTATCTTCCCCATGAGCCATGGACTTGGACTCATCATCATCATCATCATCAGGGAGAAGCAAAAGAAGCAGAATTGAACCTGAACCATCTTCTGGGATGGAAATTCTGCCTCGGGAGATTGCTTTTGATATTCTTTCGAGGCTACCAATCACTTCTTTGGTTCAATTCAAGTGCGTTTCGAGAGGTTGGAGATCCTTAGCCGAAGACCCTTTACTTGTAACTCACTTGTTGTCTCAGCCTTGTGACAAGGACGACCCTTGTCTGATCCTCCACTGCGACTACCCTATCAGGAACCACCTCTACTTCTCCGACTTGTCGGTCAGGGATGCATCGGCGAGGGACGACAAGGTGAGGAAAATACACACACCCTTTTGGAATCTCATGCAGGAATTCGAAGTGGTCGGATCCTGTAACGGTCTGCTCTGTGTGTCCGATTCCTTGTACAATGATGCTCTTTGTATATACAATCCTTTCACCGGCAAGAAGCTGGAGCTCCCCAAGTCGGTAAACTATCCGGACCAGGAGGTCGTTTACGGGTTCGGATTCCATCCCAAGACGAAGGAATACAAGGTGATCAAGATTGTGTACTACAGGAATGTTGGTCGGGGGAGCAGCATTTTCCGTTCGAGGAGGACAATCTATCCGCAATCCGAGGTTCAGGTCCTGACGATTGGGAGCTCGACGTGGAGGAGCCTAGGGAAGGTTCCGTACCGGCTCGTTCGGTGCCCCACCGAGGCCCTGCTGATCAATGGCATGCTCCATTGGGTCAGCAGGCCTCGTGGGAACTACAGGCCGTCAAGGCGGATCGTCTCATTTGACCTGGCGGACGAGGAGTTCCGCGAATTGCCTAAGCCTGATTGCGGAGGCCTAAACAGGTGCAACTTCCACTTGTCGGTACTCGGCGGCCGCCTTTCGGCCGCAGTCTACGGGAACTACGGAAGGCTGGAGATTTGGGTGATGAGGCAGTACAATGTGAAGGAGTCGTGGACGAAGGAGTACAACATTGGAGCTTACATGCCGAAGGGGCTCAAGCAGAGCCCGGACCGGTCCTTCAAGATTTACAAGAGTGGGAGAGCTGTGAGAGTTGTTTGTCTGTTGAAGAATGGTGAAATTCTGTTGGAGTACAAGAGCAGAGCTCTGGTTACTTATGACCCTAAGCATGCAAAGTTCAAGGACCTTGCATTCCAAGGGTTGCCCAGTTGGTTCCACACTGTTGTTCATGTGGGGTGCCTCAATTGGATTGATACCCCACTTGACACTTAGAACGATATGGTCGGGTCTCGTCACATTGTTGACGGAGTTTCGCATCATAGAATAATTATTAGTTGCAGATGAATTGGTTCCTCCTCCTACTAGTTTTAGCCTCTCTATACACAAGAAGAAGAAGAAGAATTGTTAAGCATTTAGATCTATGTGGTGAATGATTAATTGCATTCTTAATTGTATTACTGAAAAATCACATTCAGATCAAGCTCCATAGATAGACCTGTAGAAACGATTGTCTTTTGTATATATGAATATTTTGATCAATATTATCTTTCATTGATGTTATTTTTCCTTATAAATTGTTTTACTGAATAACTAATCTAAATTCGAGTTGATAATATTTCAAGAAAGTAAATCTGTTCATTCCGAGTTTTACATAGCTGCATTAGCCCCTTGAGCAGTCGATAGCAAGTATTGAGAAACATTTGATTAAGGATTGTTACATTTAATAAACGTCTAATTAAGTCGACAACATTAAATAAGAAATCTTGTATCCAATCTTCATTTTATGAGTTAAACAATACCGTAGCATGTGAGCAGCCTACTTTTTTGTGCAGAGGCTTATGCATAAGGAGAGCGTCTTGATAATATTTCAATGGCTGCAAACATCGTGGGCTAACATGCAACTCCAGTGGCTTTTGTTCTCTAAGACCAATCACAACATCGTGGGTACTGTTTTCTACCTTCGAACGATTTTTTAAATATTTTTTATAATTTTATAAAATTATATATCTAATAGTGGTTTAAAATATATAATTTGAGAAAAATTATGTAATTTGATGTAATTATACGATTGGAAAATTTTATGTATATATGTAATTATATAATTTTGTTTAGAATAATGTAATTTTGGTTGGAATCGAATAATTATGTAAGTTTGGTTGTAATTTAGAAAAATTATGTGTCTATAATTTTATGTATATATGTAATTTAATATAATTATGTAATTTGGAAAATATTAAGTTAAAAGAGATCCTGCAAATTTTAAATGTTTAATGGGCATCTGTTGAGTCGAATTATTCGTGTTCAGGTAAGATAATGTATTTCTACCAAAAAAAAGGTAAGATAATGTATTGAATTATATATGTTGAGTCTGATTGGATTTTGTTAAGTTATGTACACCAATCATGATTAGTCGAAAGACTTCGTCAAATTTTAAAAAAATATTGTATGTCTCAACAAAATTAATTAGTATAGTAAATATTTGGATATTATCAGGAAAAAGTGTACCATGCATGACTTATGAAACGATTGGACCTTAATATGAGGGGGTTTTGGTCGTGTTATAGTTAATACGCACTAATTACATGAGCGTGACGCATGGAAAACCAAAATCTCAAACTTCACCAAATAAATATGACTTTATGTTCAATCGGAACTACGTGGATATCTACCAACAAAAACACATTAATTTCAAAGTTTTGTGGGGTTCAAGATTTCTGGGGGTTAGAATCTGATGGCGAATGTGCTATTTTAATTCATAGCCTATTAGATTGATGCCCCTTCCCATCGGCTACCTAAATATATTTTTATAAAAAAAAAAAATTGGATGTAGGATTAGCAGTTGGCGAAAATTCAATACGCACCAAACCCACCAAGCAAAAAATATCTATTTCGCTAGGGCAAATTCTTACCTCAGATTATAAATTGGAGTTTGTTGAGATGGTAATAACGTTAAATTTATTTAAAGATGTTATAGATTCAATGTTCGTTGTCTCTTATCTCACATCCCATTAATTATTTATTAAAGTTGAAAATACCTACCATTTGCACTTTTTTCACCAAGCAAAAGTTGCTCAAGGAAAGCAGCTCATCAATTAAACCATTCTCCAACACCTTTCATAGAGAAAAAAAAAAAGCAATCCCCAATGAAAAGGAAAAGGTGCCTCACTATTTTCCCTTATTAGCTGGAAGACATTGAAGTGTTGTAAAGCTAATAAATAAGAAAAATCAACTTTCCACACTTGCTTTCTCCTCCCATTTTTCCCTAATCTCATCTCACTAGACCCAATACCCAATACCCATTTATTTTTTCCCTTTTTCTTTTGTCCAACCAGAAAATGATTGCCCCTTTTCTGCCTTTTACCCGGCATTTTATATGCATAATTCGAAGGGAAAGTCCACCAACTAGCAAAAGATGCATCAATGTCAAAAGACTTCTCACAAGTTGATAGTAGATTTTGTATAATTCTTATAATACTTTGAATTCAATATTTGTGAATAAAATACTTTAAGTTGGAAAAGTCATTCACCTAACAATACTATATTCGATTCTCATATATTCAACATTATGAAAGAAAAAAATTATAAAGGCTTCCCACTATAAACATGACACTTTATAAAGATCTCATTTTAGGCCGCCGATCCCCTACAGCATTCTCCAAAGGAAAGTGCCGTAAAGCAAACCACGCTTCAACTCTTACTTTGGTCTTTATGAATTAATAAAATTATTGGGACATGATTTTTCTCTCAAAACTAAATTATTGTCACACTAGGTAGCTAGCTGGCTGTTAATGTGATGAAACATTTTGGACATTGCGCGAGCCTTTTTTAGTTCCCCTGTTCTATGTGTTGTCTTCTCGTGAAACGCATTTATAGACATCCTCCCGCTCCCCCTACCTAGTTTTATTCTGGCCGTACCCTACACTATATTGCAGAAATCACATGATCATACAGTAAAAATAAAAATAGTAATCGTTATTAAAAAAAT
The DNA here is from genome assembly GCA_012979155.1 of Hypericum perforatum. Classification (NCBI taxonomy): domain Eukaryota; kingdom Viridiplantae; phylum Streptophyta; class Magnoliopsida; order Malpighiales; family Hypericaceae; genus Hypericum; species Hypericum perforatum. Next base: position 36,743 of record SOPF01028150.1, read on the forward strand.
CTTCCAAATATAAAATCCGAGTTGTTAGGCTCTGAACATGTGAATGTGAATCTTTTGCTGTTATTCTCGCATGGGCCTAGAGATAGCCCATGATCAGTTTTTCTTTTTTATTGGTTGGAGGCCCATCTGATCCACTTGTACACTACTTGGAGTTATACCTTAAACAACTGCATCTCAGTAATTCAGTATGACTAACATATAGAACTCAGAGTTGGTCCAAGCGGAATGAATTTCAAGTTTCACTGATCAATATAACAAATTTGGTTCGAGCTTTCGCCAGGGACCGAAAACGATGCTCGAACTTGGATTAGATACGAGAGGCTAAACGATGGTTCGTTTGTTATGATTATCACCCGGTTCTTCGTAATCGCTCTAATACACTTTTCTCGCCAGTGAGGAGCTCCACCAATCCTGTCACATTGCAGAAGAAATAGAGCGGCAGTGAGAAAACAAACAATAGTACATAATGGAATTACACAGATGTGCCAAAGTTTGAAGGACGGTCCACGATCGTTACCGTTCGTGTAATCGCTACAGTCATGTCGCCCGACAACCAAATTAGTGTCCCAGCTGCTGCTGAACTTAGCAGCTACATCTACAGCACCGACATCGACGGATCCGACGTACCAGCATTTGGTCCTGGGAAGCCTTTTCAGCTTCCGGGTTAGAACAACTCCTGAAACAGAAGCCATCGGCAATATACAGAAGCCTAACCATCTAAAGAGGACACAAAAATTCAACCCTTTGCATCTACATACATCAAAATATTGTCAAAGAACTTAAAAAACGTTCTAACTTTACAAGAATAAGAAATCTACTTATCGAATAAAAGAATCGGGAGATGTTTATTAGGCTTGCCTGGTACTGCTCTACTAAATAGAACTGCAAAGGCCGTGTTAACATCTTCAGGATCTTTTGGTTGAAAATCGTACACCGTAACCTGAAACATTGTTCATATGTGTTTTTATTGTGGGAATCTTTCAAGGACGTGAGATTCTCAACAATGCTTTTTTAAACGAGAACCATCCGGTCGAAAAATTGCACGGTCTTTGACTTTGTGAACGCACAACAACAACAATGGGTATAAGATCAACCTGTTTCGATACTATGTTAGAATATTCATATCCAATGAGGACGCGATCAAGCCGGTCTTATACCATGTTAGAATCTTCATATCCAACACACAACTTATGAATTTTCAACAATGATAAACTTGCCCCCTACTTTTTCTCTAAGAGATGTGGAATTCTCAACATTTATGGTCACTCATTTCAAATATTAGAATATTAGAATATTTGAATTCAACCCCGAATCAAAATGCAAAATGACATCGAGCCAAACTTTATACAAATTTGATCGACGTTAGAATCTTCATATCTAACCATAAAACTTGATCGAGTTCGCTCGGTGACTATTCTATACTTACAAATTGACATTACGTCCATCAATCTGTTCTAAAATTGACGTTAGAATCTTCATATCTAACCATAAAACTGGATGGAGTTCGCTCGGTGACTATTCTGTACTTACAAATTGACATCAACTACACATAATCAAATCCAAAACATAGGATGATTTTACCTGAGACGTGGAAGATGGTTTGTCTGACTTGATGAGGACCATGTAATGCTGGGCATCCCATAGATTAAGAGAATAAGCAGTGGACATCAGCAGCTGAGCTGGCCCTTTACTTGCTCTTAGAGGCACTGCCCCTACATATATTTCTTCCTCTCTCTCGCATTTTATATTAATTCCCAGTCTTGGTTTTGGAGTGAGCAAATTAGCCGCCATTTGAGATTCCTACGAAGGTTGGTTCTTGAAGAAGATTGAAGGGAATTGAACCGTTGATAGAAGAAATATAGTTGGCTGGCGAGGGAATTTGTCATCCATGAGTTATTTTCTTGTTTTCCTTTTCTCAAGCGTGTGGTTTATATCTTTCTGAGTCAATCCATTATATGGGCCGAGATGGGCATTTATCTAATAATCATATTTTCAGAATTCAAATTAGAAATTTTGGCTTAGTTCGAAATAATTTATAATCATAGTGCCATAAGCCCATAAAAGATACAATACAACTGCTTATTTTATTGAAACATCATAATAAATTTTCACAAATCTGGAACTAGAAGGACTCTCCCACGTAGACATGATTGACCAAGACCAGACATTCCAACATAAATTCTCTAACAGCCTTAATTGATCAGAACCCATCTATGGCCAATGCAGACTCTCCACGTGGAAGTCTCCTAGGACCCAACTAGTAGACATCATAATTAAACCCAAACCTCACTTATTCAACAAAAGCTAACATGAAAAATAAACTCATGATGGAACTAAAACCTCATAGCAGAAGAGCCCAAATGGACAAAGATTCTGCTAACGATGGGCAAAGCACTCACATGATCACATCACAGAAAAATATCACATCTCTTCCCAGTTACTCAGCCTTCTCAATTGGGGTCTTTGCCTCTGTTTCAACCTTCTCAGCCTCTGCCTCTGCCTCAGCCTCCACAGGGTTCTCCTGTTTCGGAGCCTCGACTTCGGCAACAGCAGCAGCAGGCTCTGCCTCTGGCTCGGCCACTGTGACGGGTGCCTCGACGACATCATTAGTAGCCTCGTCGACCACAACGGAAGCTTGCTCTTCAATGGGAGACTCCTCCTTAACAGCTGGTTCTGGTGCAACTACTTCCTCAACTGGGACCTCTGGTTCCTCGCATGCTGTAGCTTCTTGTGGGGCCTCTACGGCCGCGGTGGGTGCTTCTTCTTCCTCCTTTGGCTTCTCCTCCTCCTTTTCCTCCTCGGCTGCTGGCTCTGGTGCAACTACTTCAGCTTCGGGTTCTACGGCTACTTCTTCTGTTGTGATAGTCTCTGGGGCCTTTGGAGTGATCTCCTCTGGAGAAAGAACAACCTTCTCCTCTTGGAATGCTGTTTGAGCTGATACAACCTGCAAGACAAATTTTAAAAAAATCTCGCTTAGGTCGTTGAGATTATCACATTGCTAGTCTTAAAAATTGGTGTATGGTTTAAACGCGTACCTCTACGCTGGCCATTGGAACTGATTAAGAAGAAAAGAGAAGGAATGACAGAGAAAGTTTATAAAGTGAGTGATCAATGAGTGTTTGGTGAAGAGACGATCAAGTTGAGTGCTTTATATAGAGGTGATGGAGGCTCCCATCTCATCAGTAGGGAGGAGATATGATTAATTAAATAAAATAAAATAAAGATTGAAATGATAGTGTATAGTGGGAGAATCTTGGGATTTGCCAACTCAACAGTCTCTGAATTCAAGGGTTAACTAGTATATATGTTTGGTATTAATGTTACAGGATTTCTTGGAGATGGTAATTTTTATATTTTCCAAATTTACTGCTGTTGAAAACCAAGTTAATTGCTTTGTGGACTTGTCATTGGAAAAGGAATCCCATTATGGGTGCCATTTTCAACCAGGCAATCGTCTAACTCTTTCTTGGCTGTGTGTGCCTGTGTGCTTTGTGCAGTCGGTAATAGAGGCGACTGTGTGATTGCCCATTGCATGTTTAGAGGCTCTCGTTCGTCAAGATTCGTTACTATCAAAATTTTACTATTTTTTCATGAAAATACTGTGTAGACAATTAACGAACACCTAGATCTAACTTGTAAAAGAGTTTGTTCTGATATAACCAAGATATTTCGAGTTTGAATTTTTCAAAATAAAATAGTGTTGAATAATTGTTATACTACGTTAATGGTATAACGGCTTAAATATTTATCATATGATTTGAGATCTTCAGCCTCTCTACTAGGAGATACTGAACGAATTATTGTTAACGTGAAGTCACATCATCTTAACAGTCTTTAGATGATGATAATTGAGGAATCTAATTGATTAATCTCTGAAGATAAGTTACCGCATTGTCGTGTAACCTAGCTTGTAATAATTTCATCAGGGAAGGAAAATTTTATTGGCAGACAATTTGTATTTGTCAAGGTCTATAAAAGGTGACAACTACAAGATCGTTTGTGTTGTTCTGCTCACTTGGTTGTCATAGAACAAGACCAAACGCAAGCGAGAGGAACCATTCAGTAAGGCAATGTTGAGTTGGAATTTAATCATATTGTAAATTTATATGTAAAATTAAACTCTAAAATTACGTGTCATTAAACTTCTTTCATTTAAATAGATATTGACATTATTTTTCTAATGGAAACTATTTGATATTCTAAAACTTAAATTTAACTTTGGCCGAATCCAGTTCTCTCGATGCCTAGTGTAACACTTCTAATATATTTCCAGGATAGAATCTCTCCAAATAAAAGAAGCCATTGGAACCGCAATTATAGATGCAAAAATATAAAAAAGTCCGGCTTGTGTCCAATGCCGGGGTCCCACACAAGCCAATCGGTGTGATTTATTTATAAGAAAGGAATCAAATCCTGACGTGGCACTTTGTGCACGTCCACGCTGTTATGCGGCCCTTCGCATCATTACACATCGTTTAAAAATCTTACAAAAATCTTTCGTTTTAGCAGTAAAGATTGATTTTTCAGCTCTCTTATTGAGATTTTTTTTGTTTAGACACCGAATCCTAGAGCTACCTTGGCTTAGACCATGCAGCAAATGAAGGATATTCGACAGAAGCTGTTTTTTTTTAATTACCCTAAAAAAAGTGAGGCTGTTGCTTTTTGGTTCAGAGATGATCATGTCCGAAATTCACAGAAGGAATCCCAAATCTAAAATCTTTGAAAAAACTGCTAAACCTAATGTCCATATGGATGATGCATCTTCTATACATATGTCACCACTAGTTTTATTTCCAACCAATGCTAGTATGGTTCTCACATGCACATTTTGATCTCATGTCGTTTAAAGCGGAACCAATATCATATGTTATGGGACATCCATGTCCATACCCATAAGTGAATTTCACAAAAAAAATTGAATTAGCCAAGTCGTACATAATCTGAGTAATACATTAAATTAAAGCACGTAAAGTCATATTACATCCATAATCTCAATTTCTTAAACTCAAATTGATTAAAAATAGTGATATAATAATTGCAACCACCAACAGTAATCATGACATTCTTTTCATAAATCGTGATTGAATCTTGGGATCCCCACATGGAAGCTGGGTGATGGGAGACTTCGTACGGTAGCTGGCACCATTATGTATATTGTGTTCCTCGGGATGAGTTTCTTTTATTTGCTGGCCGCGTCACCAACTCTGCACTTTTCCTCTTCTGCTCCACCCTCGGAATGGGATGGCAGTTCCCCGGTCCCTACCCCTCGTAGGCCAAACACACAGCCACTTTCTTTATCTTTGATTTAATTTGCACCGATATTTTAATAGTTAATTTAATCAACTATTTCATGTCTAAATTGCAAAGAAGTTTTGTGACAAAATTTTGTTAATATAATTTAATAGTTCCAATAAAAATTTGGATTAAATTTCTTTAAATTAAACTATAGATATTATGATGCGTTGTCATCTAAATATTTATCTCTATAAAGTCTCTTTTACTTGATCGCTCACTAGTCTGTAAAGGATCAGCTCGATAACGGAAACTCTGTAAAGGAGCAGGCAATTTAGCCTTTCAGGTTCACATCTGGGCGGTGAATCAGGGCCCACGGAGCTGCCTTTGTCCAATGAGTCCTTGCCACGTGTGCAGTAATTAGGCCGACCGCATGGAATAATGTACTAAATGTCTATTTGGATGTGAACGATTTTAATTTAATGTCGATTTAAAGATGAGACAGTTTTAAAAAATTTAAAAATTATAAATATACACCAAAAGCATTTCATGCACATTCTGCTAAGAAAGAGGCCAAAAAGATGGTATTATAGGCACTCTTCTAGTGGATTACTATATAGACTATACTTAGTTCGAAATGAAATAAGGAACTCATTTTTATTCACAACTGGATTCCGTAATATATTTATAATGAATTTGAAAGAATTTTCTTCGGAAATTCATTCGTACATGAATCATATGATCAGAGCATGAAACTGTGAAATTAGGCATAAATTCTTCAAAACAAGGATGAATATCTCATCTGGTTTCTTTATTGGTCCAAGTTTAAATTTCACAATATCAGGGTTTTAAAAAATGCGGCCCAATTGGTGGTCCTCTGACTGGTCGGATCGCAAATCGACACTAATAACGTTTTGTTTTACAAAAAAATGTTGACATTGTAAGCTGCCCGAATTCTGGGCAGATTGCACGGTTTGCTCGGAAAATTTGGTTGGACTGGACAATTCGCCTAAAAAAATTTTCAATAATTTATGGTGTTATCTTCGATTCGAGATTACCTATTTGTATAATACTTTATTTGGTATATCTATATATATTTAAAAAAATAGAAGAAAAAAAATCCAGTCTAACTAGCAGCTAGGTCGATCAAACTAGCTAATCCAGAAGTCGAACCTAATTCCGGGTCGACATTTGGGTCGTTTCTGTCGTTTCTGATAACCTTTGTACAATATGGAATAAACATGGGCTTTATTCTTATACATTTGGCAGAATTTTGTTAAATACCCAACGAAGCTAAGCCCAATTGTACAAGCCTAAAGGCCTCCGAAGGCTAGCTTTCTTAGGATACTGACCTCCACGTTCAAGTTAACTAGAACTCCGATACTAAAATGGCTTAATCTTGAATAAATAGAGTTATTGAATTCAAATCTAAAAACAGTATTGTTGGGGAATGGAGTAGTTTAACTTTTTCTACTTGCGATATTAAATTTTAAGCATATGTAATCACTAACTTTAAGGTACATAATTATGGAGTCAAATATCAGTTTGCTGTGAGGCACATGCTTAAATTTTTTTGTTGATTATTGAGAAAAAATATTTTTTAGTGTAAATTAAAAAGAAAAAACATTATTCGAGTGGGACAACAAGTCCGTTAATCACAAAGTTGCTCTCTGGATGTAGTATATCCTTAGTCCTTACAATAAATTAAATATAGCTTTTTTAAGAGATAAAAACATATCTATATCTGGACATTAATTGATATCCCACTAGAAAATCTACCCCTTTAGTAAAAATATTTTGATCAATTACTGAAAATATTATTCTAATTAAATAAAATAGCAATACGAATCTTTAGAAAAATATTAAAATTGCCATTTTTAAAAATATTATCGTTTGTCTCAATCTAAATGATATTGAAAAGCAAAAAATAATATCTTCCCCTCACAAACTTTCTTTTTATAATTTTTTATCTGATTCAAAAAATAATAAAACTATCATTTTAAATAAAATTATCATTTTTATCAATCTAAATGATATAAAAATCCTCCTCATCTTTATTATAATTTTTTTTATTCAACTCAAAATTTTAAAATAATAAGTAAGTGAATTTCATTTATGATTACATAAAAATAAATGTAACTATTCTGATCACATGCTAGAACCTTCAATAACTTTTTAGCACTTATATAATAATCAATTTTATATATTTTAATTGGATGTGGATCAATCTTAACACTTTCTCCTTTAAAAAAAAGTCCAATAAGCGACCTTCACGTCCTTCTCTGACGGGGAAGGATTATATACGGACTACTAAAAAGTAGTCCGTACCCTGCGGATGGTTTTTAGACCTTAGGATGAAGATTTATTTTATAAAATTTTGATCCAATGGTTAGTATTAATAAGGGTAAAATGGGTATTATGCTAATCCACAATTCAAATCCCTAACCACCTCAAATATCCCCAACCCAGTAACATTCTATCTCCCTCCTTTGTAATTTGAAATTTAAATTGGTAATCCCTTATCCTAATAATTTTAACCTTCCATCTATCTAAACACACAGAAGCCAAACGCCAAAACCCCTTCTCTCACCGGAATCGTCTCCCGCCTCCGACATCGGCTCCGGATACGGCGAGGCAGAAGAAGTCCCCGGGACTACAAGCTGCGACCCCGGCACCACCCGACACTACGGCTCGAGCCCACCACTCCGTCTTGCCACCCCGACACTCGATCTCTTATTTCCGACACTCCTCGTCATCGATCTTGTACTCCGCCACACCTACTCGCCTTCCTAACCACACCAAATATCCCCAAATCCCATAACCCTTCCAATTCCCGTAATTCAATATTGTGGTGATGATTTAAGTACCATTACTGTGAAAAAAATACCAATACTGAACACAAATAAACCATTACTGAACACAAAAGTACCATTATTGTGACAAAAGTACCATTACTCTTTACCATTCATTTTTTCTGCTTAAAGACTAAATTACCCTTTAAAAAACCAGTCCGCATGGTGGGGACTGAGGTCACTCCGCACGCAATCTGGACTCGGTACTCTGATATTTCGGATCCCCACAAGACCTGTTCTGAACTTTCCCACTCTCCTAAATCCAAACTAACCCACCAAACTCCTCTCTCTCCCCTTCTTTTGGACCCGGAGGAAAGAAAAAAAGAAGTTAAAGAACCAATCTTTTCCCGAAATCTGCTCCCAAATCGCGAAAAGTTTGTACCTTTGCACATTGCTGAGGCTACCCTCCATGTGGGTTTCTCCTCCTAGACTCCTGGTTGTGTAAAGTTGATGTCTTTGGCTGTTGGGGAAGAAGTACTGGCAAGCTCCAGCAGCAACAACAAGGACAAGAACAAGATGGGTTTGGATGATGAAGAGGCAGAGTTGCATGATGAGACCGACAATGAGAGTGTCGGGAAGGGGTTAAGAAGGAGGAGAATGAGTGATGGGTCTTTGTATGCAACTGATCAGGAGGAGGAGGAGGAGGATGATGATGGGCCCCCCAAGATTCAGCTTGGCCCCCAGTACACCCTCAAGGAACAGCTTGAGAAGGACAAGGTTGTTTGTTTACTTGTGTTCTTGTCTTTCTTTGGAGTGATGTCTTCTTGTTTTGTTTGGGGTGATTGATGTTTTTCGCGGTTGGGATGTGTTTAGGATGACGAGAGCTTGCGGAAATGGAAAGAACAGCTTCTGGGGAGTGTGGATATCAATGACATTGGAGGTTTGTTTCTCTTTTGGTCCTTGTCCTGCTCAAGTTTGGCGGTGATGTTAGAATTCGAACCGGAAGTGGTTTATTGGCTTAATTGGATGTGGCTTGTCTAGTTCCGTATGAACATTGTGATAGATTGTGTGAAGAAAAGATAAGATTAGAACGAGGAGATTCGTGTCTTGAACAAGCTGCATTGAGACACTATTCTGTATTTCGATTGAACTCTTTTTTTGAGAAGGATTCCAATTGAACTTGAAGCAATTAGCTTTCATTAGATGGTTTGCGTGGATTATTGCGTCTTCCTTTGCTTTTATGATGCTCATGTATGCTGCAATTCGATTGTCCTGTCGTTTGCAGAAACGCTTGATCCAGAAGTGACAATTCTCGAACTTTCAATTCTCTCCCCCGGGAGACCCGATATCGTGCTTTCTATTCCCGAGTCTGGGAACCCGAAAGGTTCATGGTTCACATTAAAAGAAGGCAGCCATTACAGCTTAAAGTTTTCTTTCAAAGTTAGCAACAACATTGTTTCTGGCCTGAAGTACACCAATACTGTGTGGAAAACTGGTGTCAAAGGTGAGATCCAATTTAATATAAAAATACGCTGAAACGATGTCTTAAATTCCATGAACGTTTGCTTATCACAAGTCTCATTTCAGTGGACACCACAAAAGAGATGATTGGGACTTTCAGCCCCCAGCAAGAGGCTTACACACATGTGATGCCTGAGGAACTCACCCCGTCCGGCATTTTTGCCAGAGGTTCGTATTCAGCAAGAACAAAGGTTAGTCTTCAAGCTTTTGAATATGTTATTTCCATGAAAGGTTATATGGTAATTGTAATACGATTATTTTCCGTTTCTCCGTCATCATTCATGCTAAAAAGTTCTACACTTTTACAATATCCTTTTATGGTATTAATGCCGATGTCCTTATTGGTGCCTTCAAACCATGACTGGTGTAAAAAATATTTCAACACAATCTTCTTTGGATGCCCTGTTTTCTTTTCCCCGTTTAAGAAACGAGTACTTTTGTAATTAACCATTAATATATGTAAAAAATGTTCATTAACTGACAGTCTTTAATGAAGGGATAGGTCCTTCTTGGCAAGGAAAGTAATGAATTCAATGTACCAATTCCTGCAATCTTCTTCATATTAAAGGGGACCATGTGTGAACTGTACACTTGAATATCTGATGTAGACTTCCACCCGCTACTTCAGTTCAAAATCGTATTGTTACTGCCGTCTGATCCGTACTTATCTTTCCCGTCTTAATTCCTCCAGTTTCTCGACGACGACAACAAGTGCTACTTGGAGATGAACTACACTTTTGATATTCGTAAAGACTGGGCTGCCTCATGATCGATGAGACTCCTCTTAGTATCTCATACCGGTCTCTCTTTAGATTTTATGACCAATTATTTTCCATTGGAAGTGCACTGTGTTTGTAGCATCAGTATTCAAACTGGCATTGTGACAGTGTGAGATAGTGTGTTGGTTTAGGTTAGATATGGTTGTTAACTTTAGATAGAACTGTTTAATGTATGTCAGAATGAACTTAGTCGAGACATACTTTAATTAGAACAATTTAAATTTAGCTGATGCTCTTGGAAGGTTGTGTTCTTGGATGATTATCGACAACGTGGGAATACGAGTTTGGGTTGGAGTGGAGAGCTTCCCGCCTTGAAATTCCAGCGGGAGAAGATAATTTAAATGTAAAAATACAAAATAGGAATCCGACAAAGCACAAAATTTACAAAGACAGCGACATCAATAGTAAGCCAAATCTTGATCCTTGCACTTAGTTCAATATTCTAAAATATGACTATTCCCGCCTTTTTCTTACTGTGTAATTTTGATAAGTGAATCTTTACAGAAGATTGTAATTTTTAAGTACGATCCATTAACTCTCAAAATCTAAACCATGTAATACTAAATTCAACATTTCATATTATATATATTGGGTTTTTGGGCAATGACAATAGGCCTAGTCCTCTGCATGTTTTTGCATGTACTTATGATAATGATTATCTTGATCTCTTAAGATGTATATATTTCGTCTGAATTATATATATATATATATAGTGTCTGAATTTTTCATATCTATTCGATACATTTATTATGGATGTTTATCTATCTTTCAACTGCATCGCATGTATCCTCAAATTTGCACATAACACGCGATTTATACAACAACTTGGCACGTCTTGGCACGACGAGAATCGATGGTCAGAAGTCTTGCTGTTTCGGTTGTACGATTCCAGGGTGTAATAACATTGACGATCCCAATTCCCTTCAGGACAAGGCATCTCAGTCTTGATGACACCACACCACCAAATTCGAAATCACAATTATTCCGGGTTGACCCACATAATAATGGAACATGTAAGAAAAATATGCTACACGTAGAGATCACTGCTTTAATAGAGCAATAAAATTATTACGCTGGAAGCTATGTGAAGCTTCTGATGTACTTTTAAAGAAGCTGAAACGATGAATACATTGTACAAATTTGATATTAGCGACCATCATCGAAATTTTCCGGACGCAATATTTGACCAAACTCATATATTTCATATTATTACTGTCAAGTGGAAGGGCAATTTGGATACCTTGATCGATTGCATATTATTACTCTCCTGACGTGGACTGGTTACTTCAAAGTGCGTTAAAATATGATTCCTAGCCATCAATTGCCATTGTCTTTAGATTCAAAAGATACTCTCCTCCACATCGGTAATTTTACCAACAAGTGTGGTCGTTTGGTAAATGTTATGATTACTACCTGATTTACTTATTCATTATTTATGAATTTTCAAATAAATATAAACCTTTTAAAGTAAGAACATCATTATTACTCGTACGCCTTTCACATCTTTGCACATTATCAAAATCAAAATATACAAATTGTGTGATGCCGCTACAAAAATCATCCATATTCAAAAGAGGACTAGTGATAATTAATACATTAAAATCTCAGACATGATACAAATCCTCCAAAACAACACAATGACACATGATACCTTAATTTGGCACACCTGTCCAGAATAGATAGAATCAGATCAATAAAACAGGACCACCGTGCAATTTTCTTCAAAAAAAAAAATAACCATAATCATCATCCATAGCTTTGTTGAAAGATGCTTAGTGCAAAAAGCAAAAAAAGAAAAGGACAGAGTCAAACTCTCACCATCTACATTCTAATAAATAAACTAATGATCTCCACGTTGTCTCCCTCTCTCCCATTTCGGATCACCGCAGGACTTATTCTATTCTCAATTTTCCCAAACTACCCTCTCTTTTAGTTTCCTTTTTCTTTTTTCCTACCTAAAAAATCACCCATCAATTGCAGCTCTCTCCTCTCCCTTCTCTCTCAGCTTTTCTACCCTTTGCTTTGAAGTTCCAATCTTGGACAAGAAAAAGTAAAAAACCCAACAAAGAGAGAGAGAGAGAGTAAAAAAAATAAAAGAAAAGAAAAGAAAACCGTAGAAAAATTGAGAATTCTTGCCAAAACATCCAAGTTTCCAGTTTTGCCATCTCAGTTATCACTCACACATGGGCATTCCCGTCATTTCCCAACAAAAGTGAGCAGTCCCCCATGAGACGTGACTTCCTTTTAGGCTTTTGGCCATTTCCTCTCCAAACAAAAGAAGACAACAACAGAGAAAAAACCAAATACTTGTATCTTTTCCACGTTACATATCAATACATGCACATGTTCTTTCTAAATCTTCCAACAGCCGTTCTCGTCTCGATTTAATTTCCGAACATATTACCTTATCCAACCGTTAGGACACGACAAAGAATTCCCTCGCATGTAAAAATCTTTCCTGAAGCCCAAGTAAACAACAATGGGGTTGGAAGACAATGTGGAGGGAGAGAGCCATCACAAGGAACCACAAAGCCAGCATGAGACAGATAATGAGGGAGAAGGGGATGGAGATTTGATAGGGAGGCAAATGAGCCAAGCTTCCTTGTCTGCAACTGACCAAGAGGATGATGATGAAGATAGTAGCCATCCCAAAATCCAGCTTGGTCCTCAGTGCACCCTCAAGGAACAACTTGAGAAAGACAAGGTCATTACAATTTTCCTTTTTTTTTATAACTAGTTTATTGTGATGACCAATATTTGAACAAGTGGTCTTTGATCTATAAATTGGTTCCTATGATCTGTAAAATGGTTCATAATTTCACGTCTTGTTTAAATTTTTGTTATTTGAATGAGGATGTGTGTGGTTTTTGTTAATATGATAGGATGATGAGAGCCTGAGGAAATGGAAGGAGCAGCTTCTTGGGAGTGTGGATATTAACAATATTGGAGGTAATTTAAACAATTTTTTTACTTTTTCCATTTCTTGCAGACATAAACTGGACAGAAAATTCAATTTTGTTTCTTTGATTTGAATGTAACCCGTTTGTATTGGTCCATCTCTTCATAACAACTAATGCTTGACATAGCAGCAAAGTTTTGTCTCTATAGATCTGAGAAAAAGAAAATTCTATGATTGATTTTTTAGCTTAGATCCTGATGTGACAGCCAACGGGGTGGGGAGGATATATTCTTTATAACATTGCCTGTTTTTTTTTTTGGATTTGAACTTGCGACTTGCTTGTCGATTCTAAGAATTTTTTAACGTTGATAAATATGTTTAACTTAAATTTAATTAATTAGGTGTTATTTGGATAATTAACTTAACCTTGCAAATTCCCTATAAAAAAATGGGACTATGGTGCTGTTAGGCAACTACTCTGCACACCATAAACATTACAATTACTGTCTTGTCTCACACATTGTAACTAGTGTTCTTAAACTTCTGCAGAAACTCTCGAACCGGAAGTGAACTTTCTCAGTCTTTCGATCATCTCCCCCGGCAGACCTGACATTGTGCTCTCGATCCCGGAGGGCGGGAACCCGAAAGGCCTATGGTTTACTCTGAAAGAAGGCAGCAAATACAGCCTCAAATTCTCATTCCAAGTCAACAACAACATAGTTTCCGGTCTCAAGTACACCAACACCGTCTGGAAAACCGGGGTCAAAGGTGAGGAACATTGCATATCAGCTTTGTCTTCAGGGTTCGTCATGGATTCAGTTAAGTTTGGTTCTCTGTTTAAAGAAAATTGGGTCTTTGTTTGTTCAGTGGATACTGCCAAGGAGATGCTCGGCACATTTAGTCCTCAACTTGAGCCTTATACACATGACATGCCTGAAGAAACCACTCCTTCAGGAATTTTTGCCAGGGGGCAGTATTCAGCGAGATCAAAGGTAATAATTGGTAACTAGTTGGTATGAAAAATAATGTTCGTCATGTGTAGCACGTCTTTAAACATGCTACGCATGACATGTTGAAAATAATTTGTCGGATGTATTGTTGACACGAATTGTCCGAACTTATAAACCATTTCCCTCGAATTTTTCAGTTTCTGGACGACGACAACAAGTGCTACCTGGAGATCAACTATACATTCGACATCCGGAAAGAATGGGCAGCAACTTGAACCGACAGAAATTTATCATATCAAGTTGCTAAAATGTTTCTAGTACTTGGTTAATGTCCTTATGCTGTCTTAAGATCTTGTTAATGATTCTCCTCGCCGGACCCATTTTTGGTTATTACATACCGGATTATTTCGAACCATTTTATTGAATCATGCCTCATCCAAGTCGATTACCACAACAAATTTTTTAGATGGAGCGAGTAGTTAGAATAAATTGGAGAAATTAGTGCGCAAAATTTTGGAGCCTAAGTTTTCTGCAATTTTTTATTCAGACGGATACTTTTCCAGGGCAATATCACTGATCAAGGATCAAATACTGATTCTATGATAACCCAAGCTAGTACTAAAATCCTATAGAAATAACTGGTTTGTTTCCATATTGTATTATATCATATGTTAATGACAAAACAACGTTAACTTTAAGGAATTATGCGGTTCATGCCCATCTCATCTGTCTTCCTAAGGGTGCAACTAAAGAAAGCAAACCCTCTAACTTGATCACAGCAATGAAAGAGCAGCACGCCGGAAACATACATGAGACATGGTTTGGTCCACATTTTTGGACATTGTGGGAGGCAACTTTTTCCATTGTTTTGAGTAGCTTCGAGTCTCCGCTACCGAGAAAAGATCATCTTCGTTGTGGATCTTCTTCGGACAAATTGGTTAGAGACTGGCAAACAACGCGTTGGGGATTGGATCGAAAGGCGAGAACACGTCTTTGTTTTATTTCTAGAGATATTATTTTATTTTTTTCACATATCAGGGAATTGTTTTAGATATGGGCGTGATCCGGCCTGTTTTAACTGTTTGGCCCAATACTGTATTTTTGTGGGCCCAGCATAGCCTTTGATTTCCACCGATGGGCCAAAGAAAAGCCGTCGCGAACTTGTGTAGTGGCTAAACCCTATCCTATCAGCTTCACGCTTAAAAAAACCATAAAACAAGAACTTAAAAAATTGAGAACAGAGAGAAGAACTTAATAACGATACCGTTTTACTCGTGCTTGCGAGTCGGTGCACGTGTGTAGTAGGTGTCGCAGCATTAATGGTTGTTGCGGCGTAAGCATGTTCCTTCGGCGTTTGATGTGGACAGCCACAAAATAGCTGGCCCAAATCTCATAGTGGGCCTCTCCTATAATGTTGACCTTCCCATAATTTATCGTTAGTTATCTCCCAAGTTTTAATTCCAGTCGATCTAGTCAAATATTTGCTCCCCTTAAAAAAAAGTCAAATATTTGCATAATATTTTCAATTTAACGCCTAGATTTTGCGGCTCAATATAGTACGGAAATTCGGTATGAGTCGTAACATATTATGGATAAAAATTGATGTTAATGTAGAACTTACAATATTCTACTTTATAATTTATAAAATTTAAATTTTTAACACAGTTGAAAACTATTTAGAAAATTAGGTAGATAATTTTATGTTACTTCTACCATTACCATTGCCACATTTTCACACCTTCTAGAACCGTATGTAATAAAGTAATATACGCCCTTTTCCTAAATATTTCTAACAGTTGCTTAATTAACCATTAAAAAACAAGTCACTTCTACAAATAAAAAGTGAAGCTTTTTATGCTAATGATGGGGTAGAGTGCAAGGTTGGTGTCCCCTCTGGTCATTAATAAACTAATTCAGTGGGAAGTTGATAATGAAAGTCCAACCTTCACTTGTGCTTCTTTTATTTTGGTTTCCATTATAACTAGTTTACCTTCCAACAAAGAAAACATCAAAACCACCTTGGAAAGTGAAAACCGAAAACGATATTTTCCAATTAACATACTAATTTTTTAAGCCAATTTATACATTAGTGCCAATTAAATAATTTGGGTTGATTTAGATTCAAGCTAATAAGACATTCAAATAATAATAAATAAAATATTTATTTTTGTTGTATAATAGACACATCTTTTAAATCAAAATAATTCTTGTATTAATATACTATTTAAGCACACACTTGCAACTAGAGTTTAGTAGTAAGTGCCTACTCTTTGGTACCATTAATGAACCACTTCTGACCACCACCAGTTGCTTCCACCCTTGGAAGAGTTTTGTCTATTTCTAATCTACCTGCATGCAAGTAATTATTCTAGTATAAGATAGCTCTAATTATATATTGCACAGGGCATCATAGTTAACCAAGCCAAACAGGGTACTGTATTGAGCTTAGCATTGGGAAGCAGCTAGGCTTCCCTTCTTTAAGACAGACAGGTCAGTTTAAGCCCTTTTTTTTTGTGTCTTACCTTCTTCAGTTGCCTGAATCTTCGTCACTTGTATCTTGAGACATCGAAGATCTTAGGCTTTTTATGTGTGCAGTTGACCAATTGTTCACATGGGTGGCAAGGTAGCAGCTCAGATCTGCTTGCTTTGTGTGTTGACTTAGCTTTTACTTGTGACTTGTTGGTTTGAAATTCAAAGACAATAAGTGTAAAGCAACCTCTCATTTGTTTTGACCAAAACGATGTAATTTTGTTTTGATGTCAAGTTGGATACATTTACCTTTTATTGACATTGCTTTTTCTTGCTCTCCGTTGCTTTTTCTGCTCTTTGGGATCCATGTTTCAAGCTCTCTTTCTACGAAGAGGTCCAAGATCAAATCTTTTTTCTCTGTCTTCTACTGGATTAAGCCGTTTCTGGATCTGGAACTCTGGATAGTAGTTGTTGGTTAGTGTAGTTGTGAACCAAATTTGGAGAATTTTTCGTTTTGGTTGGCTAAAGTGGATCTTGGTTTTGCTAATTGGAGAATGTTGTATCTTGCAAATGCCATTTTAGTTGAAATGCTGAGCTAATAGTGTTTATGATGTTCCCGAGTTGCAGGAAAAAAATGGAGCTTGCTGTGATTTCAGTGGCTATTTTGCTGTTAGCTATGGTTGGTCCTCAAGCATATGCTCAAAAAAGTCCTCCGGCGCCAACACCTACTCCAACTCCGGCCCCAGCACCCGCTCCTGCGTCTCCGTACGTGAACCTCACTCACTTGCTCTCAGTGGCTGGCCCTTTCAGCACCTTCCTGGGCTACCTTGAATCCACCAAAGTTATCGACACCTTCCAAAACCAGGCAAACAACACCGAAGAAGGCATCACGATCTTTGTGCCAAAAGACTCGGCATTTGCGTCCAAGAAGTCATCTTTGTCCAACCTCACTCAGGACCAGCTGAAGCAGCTCATGCTTTTCCATGCCCTGCCCCACTACTACTCCCTGGCCGACTTCAAGAACCTCAGCCAATCCAGCCCCGTCAGCACGTTCGCTGGCTCTGGTGAATACGGGTTGGGATTCGACTACGTGGCCGGGACAGTGCACCTTGATTCGGGATGGACCAAAACCAAAGTCACTAGTGCTGTGTGGTCTACTGACCCGGTTGCGGTTTACCAAGTTGATAAGGTCCTTTTACCTGAGGCGATCTTCGGTACCGATATACCTCCAACCGCAGCACCCGCTCCAGCTCCTGATAGCCCGACTGCAGATACCCCGGCCGCTGATGCAGCATCGAAACATTCTCCCGGGAGTTCACCTCCCAACTCCTCTCACAAGCTTGCCTGTTGCAGTATCTGGACTCACTTGGTCTTTGCCATTTCAGGTCTATTCGCTTTGTCATTGTAAGAGGCAATTCCGACGTGAGAGTCTCTTTTAAGTTATTCAAGAGCGTCAAATCGTTTCCGAATTCTTTCATTATGCATTGTTTAAACACCATATTTTTTTTGCCTCGCCATATACTGTCGTATTCAGATGAATGTACTGGAATAAGTTGTGTATTATTAATCCTCATGGCCTAATTGAACTGGCATTCAGAGTTCAACACACTAAATTCCTATTTAGGGACGATTCTCTCAATAAATACAAATTCCGTAACAAAATTTTCCGTAGGGCTCGAACCCTAGTACTACTTGGATCAAGTCGCATAGTTTCTCTCCACTTTTTTTTTTTCCAAGGGGTAACATGATTTCATTAAGTCTGATAAAGCGACACATCGATTACAGAGCAGAAAGCAAATACATAGATAGGTAGTAGAAACAAAGAACAACAAACGGCGTACAAAGTGCCGAAGAAGCGCACATACATCGAGGATTATAAAGAGATCACGGCCAAGTTCTCAACACCGAGAATACCAAGCATCACGGAAGAGAAGCAAGTGAAGAAGCAATTAAAGAATTTTCTCTCCACTTGCTTCTTTAATTCCCGCTCTTGCCGTTTTTGTTGATAGGCTAAGACAAGTTGGTGGCCCCAAAAGATATGTTTGACATTGATGTTTAATAATGTCTCATGTTCAAGCTTAAGCTTGGATGGCAATTGCTCGACAGATGTTCAAAAGCTTGTTGCTAGCTTTTGGAAACTTATTATTGAGGTGGTTGCTTAGCCTGAAGTTCAAGAAACGACACCCTTTTAGCCCTTGTAGTGCGGTGATATAGTATCCCGAACATTTGGAAAGAAACATCGCTCACCCTTATTTTTTTTTCCTAGAAAAGTTCAGATCCTCTCTTCCTTCTAATCCTTAGAGAAGAGTCTAATTTTCTTTTGGTTGAAACTATTTAGAATTTTGGACACGGATAAACTTACTAATTAAAATTTGAATTTTTAAGAATAGTTATTTTCTAATAATGTTGCTCATAGAAACTAGAAAGCGAAATGCATAACAATTTGCTCACAAATCCATGGGTTTACCTTGCTATATAGGGACACTTAACATGTA
>SOPF01028150.1:55889-93383 GCA_012979155.1 Hypericum perforatum
GATAATGTGATATTATTGCTCTAATGGCTTCAGATTACGTTCTTCACCTTTCGACAATTCCGCCTCGATAAACCCCATTTCCAAAGCTCCATTTTAGGATTAATCTGCTTAGACAAGAATATTAGTGCCACTAGTAATTGTTGAGATAATTAATATTGGGAGTCATAGTTGGACAGGTTATAATTATGCCCAATATTACTCTCATATGATTCACTCACTCGCAATTATATTTTACTTTACGTACCAATGGTTGGATTGGATCTGGCCGGGTGGAAGTATCTCTGAGCTTAAGATGGTTCGTTGGTAATAATTTAATCCAAAATTGTTAATTGGGCTCCCGTCATTTCTCGTCTTAAAGTTATACCCTCGGCTGTATGCCCAAATGGTCCACGAGGACTCAACAAAAGAGACCGAATAGCTGCATCATCGGCCGTTGGGAATGACGAGTCCAGCAGACAGCTAATCCAAAATATTAATCTCTGCAACACTGATACTAAAAAACTAAAAGATTTAGAGTGATGTAGGGAGGGGGTATTGTGTCATTTGAGATTAAAATTGATACTAAAACTAGAAGATATCTCAAGATTTACAGATTAAATATTAAGCTTAGTAAATTATTTTAAACTTGGCTCATTTTTTTAATATGTATTATTTACAATCTTGATCATTGATCACCAAAAACTGCAATCAGCCTATGGGTCAGTGACAATCCAAAAACATCTATAATGATACTTTTATCACGCAAAATTATGTGTTTTTTTCTGAGGAATAAAATACTGCGGAAGTTAAGCAATTAGGAGGGTAAGGAATAAAACTAGTTAGTGAGTCATCTCATTGGCTGGCGAAGGAAACCAACCAACAAAATGACGAACAATCTACTGAGAAATGGAGGTTTAGTCAAATATGGTAGAAGCTTGAAGTTTCGGAGGAAGGTGTCCTGGACCGTGAAAACATCTTTCAACCCTCCACCAAATGTTTTAGTGATGACATTTACCCGGTCATCGACATTATGTTGGCGAGAATTATAAGTCATCGACATTATGTTGGCGAAAATTATAACTAAAAGATCGAATTTTGTTCCAACCAGAAAATTTTTAGTTCAACTGGGCGATACGCAAATTTGGTTAAACCACAATTTTATGTTGAACCAAAAAACCTAATAAAATCATTTTCTTCTTAAAACCTAGATCTAAAAAATTAAAAAACACAAACATGAGTCTCGATGGCCCGATGCCAGAACTCCAGCCCAACCTCCGCTATGCGCCTCTGTTTCCGTGCCTATGGACTATGGAATTTGATGTTATTTGAAATGAACTTAGTGTTGTTTTGGATGTGTTGAATGTTATCTTGAATTTATTAGATTTTTTATTGACTAAATTAGATTTTTTATATGTATATATTTTTCAAAATTCTGTCAAAAGATGTATTTTGATTCAATTGCCAGTTCAATCGGCCGGACGGGTCAAACCAAACTTTAAACAAAACCTGATTAACCTCCCGAACGGTATTGAATATAGCGAAAAACCCTCCCACGGAGAAGCCCCTACTCCCATGGTCAGCCCGGTGCTGATTTTTTCCAGATATCAAAAAAGTTTGTCTGTCTATCGAGTGCTACTGATCACGAATGTTCACGTTCACCCTGGACTTCAGCGGGTGCCAGAGTCGGTCCATGTCGCTTCGACGTTGCAGTTGGGACCACCCGCATACGGATTCTGCTCCGGGTCATTTTTGTCCTTTTGAATTCCCGCCAAACTAGTTGGTTACTATCCGTTTGTTATGGGTCCATGGGGGTAATGGTTAGAGGCTCGGAGTTGTAAAAAAAGCCCATTAGTCTAATTGAATGCCCTCAAATATGACCCAGTTTTGTTATGGTTCTCCCATCTCCCTTAGCATGAGATTAGACCAAATAATTCGAAATGAATAATTTATTTTCTAATCGAATCAGATGATAAACTTTTTTTTTACCGTATTCAATGGATATTTTTTCGCAAGTTAGCCCTATTTCTTTTACCATAATCAAGAGTGCACTCGGATATTCTAGGTGGTGGGACTAGTTTCACATTCCTGATTCTGTTTTCCCTCAAGTTAACAATAGATCATAATAAAGAACTCCACTTGTCTATGATATTATGTTTACGTTTTGAATCGGCTATCAAAATTGTATAATGGCCAATAAACTTTTATTTAGAATGTGAAAGTCTTAGTCTCCAATATATTTCTCAGAATTTCAAATGATTATGTACAAACTTAAACTTTACTTTTCATGTCGTGAAATCAGAAGTCGTAAAAAAATAGAGTTCCCCTCCTGAATGCCAACCCCTTGAGTTTCGAATGGATAATTGAGAAAAAAAGTGTACATTTTTGTACATTGGCAATTGATGCCTTTGGCGAGGACAAGATTCCCACCGCTACAATTAATCGATCTCTACTTCTTGTGTCTTGCAATCGATTCAACGAAAAAGGACAAAGACTTCAAGCTATGTATCTTTTTTAGGCGAGAGATTTCAAGTTATTTGGGACGACGACAATTGAACCTGGATGGTCATTGGAGGTTAATTAATCAATAGGTAGGGACCCATAATTCCACATTAACCGGCCCGTGCCAGTCAAATGTTTTCTGGTTGGCCTGCTATAATTTTGGCAATAATTGGTTTGTTTCATTTACCAGTTTTTTTTTTCAGAAAATTATTAACCAATTTTCTATAATTGGTGCCTTGTCATTTTGGAAAACAGTTAATATTATCTTCGTGAGTCCGATACATTATGATGTGTTGGAAAATAAATATGATGTAATTTATTAGAAATACACAAGTCTTTAGACTTTACATATGATATGAAAATTATAACATAATATTAATAAGGTTTCAAAATCACCATATTAGTACGACATGTTTCAACTTATATTCTTTCCTCATAATTAGATTGTATTTTTAGCTTCAATGGAGGCTTCAAAGTTCAAATTAAAGATGGCTCAAATCTCAACGGGCAGAAATTTAACGTCACAAGTGACAATATAGAATTCTAAGTTGCACTCAATCAACAACCACCAAAACCGCACCCTTCTTGTGGTTAGGTTGCATCATTAACTTCACTTTTGTACTTTAGCGAATCTCTGGAAATTATGGAAGAGATGTTTCGCCACTACCGAGCTGACATCATAACAAAATCTTTATCATATGTTCTGATAAAGTATATAAAAGAATTTTCAATTAAATATCATAAATTTAGTATAATAATATTAAATACTTGATTTTTTTAAAAGGTAGAAGTATTAAGTACTTAATAAAATCATACATGATTCAATTAAAATTAAATATTATATTAATTGTCCTAATAAAAAATTTAAAACCTAATTGTCTTAATTATTACGTTGATATTACGTTACCATGCCCTCCCTTATTTCTTCTGCACCGTATAAGGCGCTGAATTTGCTGCCACTTGGTATCATAGAACAGATTTTTTATAGATGGTATTACTGTTTATCGAAAATTTTTAAAATGGTACCCCAAAAACCAAAATTGTAAAATTGGTATCTACGGGGAATTTTTTTTATTTGGTACTACTGTTCACCAAATTGATATCAATTTGGTCCCCCATCTCCGAAATTATGACTTTGGTGTCCAGGGTGGACATTCGGGATAAAATCCCGGCTACTGGGTCAGTTACCGAGAATTGACCCCGGTTTACCCAATAGCCAGGATTTCAGGTCGGTTACTGAAATCGGGATAAAATTTTAGCTACTGGTTAAACCAGGGTCGATTCTCGGTTACTGACCCAGTAGCTGGGATTTTATCCCGCCTATTGGGTTGGGGGCTTTTTAAACCAGATCGGGATGGAATCCCGTCATTCGAACACTTGCCCAAAAAAAACCCACCCGAACCTCCCTCCTCCTCCGCGCCCAGCCGTACTCCTCTGCCGCCGACGCTGACCCACTACCGCACCCAGCCTTTCCCGACCGTCCTCCTCCTTCCTCTAGAGGTAACAACTCATATCGTATAGCGAAAGTGAATCTAGGGTTTAGGGTTTAGGTGTTGAATTTTTTAGGAAATGAAATTCGATTTGTGAATTAGAATTGAATTCTTGATGAATTATTGAATTGAAATGGAATTGGTTTGTGAATTGTGAATTGTGAAAATGTGTTTGAATGCTTGTGTGAATTTGTATTCTTGAAATGTGAATTTGTATTCTTGAAATGTGAATTTGATTTTTTGAATATCAATTTGATTTTTTGAAAATGTTAAATTGATTTATTGAAAAATGTTAATTTGATTTATTGAAAAATGTTTAGGATCTGAGTTATTGGTAGTGAATTTGTATTCTTGAAATATGAATTTGATTTTTTGAATGTAAATTTGATTTATTAATAATGGTAATTTGATTTATTGGAAAAAGTGAATTTTAATTAATTTTGAAAAATGAAATTTATTTAATTATTTAATGTGAATTTTAATTAATTATTTAATATGAATTTTAATTAATTATTTAATGTGAATTTTAATTTGTGAATGTGAATTTTAATTTATGAATGTGGATTTTATATACTGAATGTGGACTTGAGTTATTGGACGTTAATTTGAATTTTTGAAGTGAAATTTATTTTTTTATTGAATGTGATAGATTCTTAAATTTGCACGTAATTTAGTAATACTAATTTTAACATAATTTCGATATATATGGTTATTAGTTTTTATGTGTTATTTGTATTAAATTAAATATGTTTTATTTTTAATATTTTATTTAGGTATGGCATCATCACAGTAGTACGGAGACACTTTGGGCGATGGAGGTCCTACTGACCGGAGTAATTTGAAGCACCAAGAGGTGCATCAGTCATAGGCCATCTGGAATACCGAGATTTCATGCGGCCTTACTGGTTTTGATTCGGAGGCCTCGCTCAAGGTCTATCGCCGTGCCTAGAAGTAGAAGCCAGTGGATCACGCTGCGTTCATCAGGTACATGAAGGCCACAGGCTTTTGGGACGTATGGTGCACTACTCAAGTTCTGATCGAGGCAGCTGTGGTTATAGCTCTGGTAGAGCGGTGGCGACCAGAGACACATACCTTCCACATGCTAGTTGGCGAGATGACGATTACACTCCAGGAATTTTATCGTGTGTATACCACCAGTACACAGAATTGTATCCCGGATTTAATACACGGGAAAAAATATCGTGTATTGGTGAAATCCCGTATTTTTGACCAATACACGAGAAAAAAATTCCGTATTTTGATTTTTTATGTGTAGATCTCAAAAAGTTATGTGGATTCAAAAAAACAATTTCTCGAATTGGACATCCGAGCACCAAGATATTGCTCTTCAAATTTGTTTTTACATAATCTCTCAATTTGAATTTTGTGAATTTTTTGTAAAATTTGAAAACAAAACCACGAAAAAAATCCGTCTTTTGTTAATTTTTATAAAAGAATTTTGATTTTTTTAAAATTTTTTGAAAAAAACATTAATGCTAATATCCATAAAACACTCAAAAAACTCAAAATTCTTTTATAAAAATTAACAAAAGACGATTTTTTTCGTGCCCTTTTTTACTTTTTCTTCAAATTAAAAAAATTCACAAAATTCAAATTGAGAAATTATGTAAAAAAAACTTTGAAGAGCAACATCTTGGTGCTCAGATGTCCGATTCAAGAATTATTTTTTGAATTCGCATAACGTTTTGAGATCTACACATAAAAAACCAAAACACTAGATTTTCACCTGTGTATTGGTCAAAAATACAGGATTTCACCAATATACGGGATATTTTCCGTGTATTGAATCCGGGATAAAATTTCGTGTATTGATATACACGGGATAAAATTCCGTGTACTGGTTTAGTACACGAGATTTTATCAAAACAGTCCCCCGTGGACACAAGTTTTACAATTTTAGTTTTTGGGGTACTAAATGATATTTTTTTTGAACAGTAACACTATATAAAAAAAATCCCATAGAACTTACAACTCTATTTTTCGCGTACCAATTATTTATTCGACATTAGACATGGCCTAAACAAGGTTCGGGCAACTATAATAATATGATTGTTAACTAAGCATATAAATATGTTTCGGGTTTGGTCAAATTTGTGAAACCAATCAATATTAAGATCATCTTAATGTGATAAGTAATTATAATTTGGGGGAGGGTCGTTGTCAATTTTCGTCATTGTGCCAACTTCTCTAAAAGATCCTAATCGTGCAAGTAACGTGTATACAGGTATCTTCTTGTATGCCTCTACGGTTTTTCAATTTCGCTGGTCAAATAGAATTTTTGTTGGGTGTGATTGTAACTTCATAACGCACGCAATGGTACGTTTACCAAAGAACACTGGCACCTAACCTAACTCAGCTAATTGTTTCACATTAGTCAAAAATCCAACTATATAGTTTATCATTTATATTATAAGCATTTGGTTCAATGAATAAGATCTTTCATTCATTTTCTAACATCCTAACTTTGAAATTGTTGGGTTCACATATGAGTTAAAATATTTATTCATTGGCTATATATTAAGATTTTTTATTCTGATTTACAACATTAACACCATTTGATAAACTCAAAAGGCATACATAAATAGCAAATGAGATGCATATAAATATATCCTAATGTTTATGAAAAGACGTCATAAATTATAGATCTTTATCCGAAGGGAATAGAAATGACAGAGTTGTTTCAAATAGTGAAAATTTTAATTAATTTAATAAAGTCTTGGCTTTTAGTTTTACAGACATGAAAAAGATTATTGGAGTATCACTCCATAATATATATAACAGTGTCCAATTACGCCATATATTATAATATTGAGAGATTATTTGAGTGGTAAAAAATATTAGATTATGTTAAGAAGTTCTTGTATTTAAATCTTATAAAAAATTAGTCAATAAATATGGTTTAAATAGAGTTTAATTATACTCGAATTCATTCCATCTATTTAGTCAACCTCAAAGGTGATTGACCGTTGCCGCGAAGTTAATAAAGGGAAGACAAAGAAAACACCCCAACGTGTGAAACAAAAAGGGCATCCTATTCTTGGCGCATGCTTCAGGAAAATGAAGAAACCAACAAACAATATAAAAACCCTATCACCCCTTCTCTTCTTTGAAAACAACATCAACGGGAAACCCTCGTCTTCATCTTCTTGGGAACGCCCTCTCTTTCAATCTCTCCCACTACCCAATTTCACACACACATTCTCTCTCTCTCTCTCTCTCTCTCTCTCTCTCTCTCTCTCTCTCTCTAGTCCGTTTCATTTTCTCATACGTTTCTAGAAGAGAGATCGATGAGAGTCGCGAGCTCAAAGAACGTGGAGATCGAGAGAGAAGGCGAAGAGAAAGAGGAAGAAGAAGGAGAAGGAGAGGCCATTTTTCGATTTGGATGTGTACATGACGCATATAGTACGTAGATGGTGAAGGGTAATACTTGCAACTGTTGCGGCTATGGTAGTCTCTTTCGTAGATTATGTGGTAGTGGGTGAGAAGTAACCCAATTGGGAAAATAGCGGCGTACATGGGAAAGCCAGGCATTTCTTGTCTTCATATTCTTGTTCTTCATTCGGTTTTAATTTTAATTTGAATCTATACTCTTTAATATAAATGCAACATATAGTTTTCCTTTGGCGTTGGACATTTTCTTTCGAATATTGGGTGCTGGGGATCCAGGAAATTAAGGGAGATACAATATAAATGTAAAACTGTATTAAACATTTGATGGTACGATCTTGCTACCATTAAAAGCTTTTATTCACCTTGAATCTGATTGAGTTAGTTGGTGTTCGTATATTTGGTTGGTACAAGAAAATAAGGGTTGGGTCGGTCCTACTTGAGAATCGATTGGGAATGTGTTTTGTTAAATCATTGGACCAATTTAAATGGATGTTATTACTTCGCATCAGCTAGAAACGTCCTTTTCATGGTTCTTCAAAGGTCACCCACTCCGACAAGTTATATGGATTGAATTATTAAGGGTTTTTTTTATATCTTAGACGGAAATGTGAATGTTAGATAGCTAACCAAAACTGCATCCAAGATAGTTTTTTTTTTTTAACTTAATCGAAACTTCAGTTTATTGATAATGCACTATTATTAAATGTATGTTGAAAGTTTTGCCATCATTTAATGATATTACTCGAGACAAATTTAAATTACAAGGGGTAATAAATATTTTGTAACGGGATAATAAAAAAACAAAATGATTTCTTTCTTTTTTTTTCAGAAAGTAATGTTGTTATCTTTTCACTTCCGGAAATTAAGTATAGTTTTTCTCATAAAGCATTATGTATCATTGGGAACACGTTCGTATTAGTTTCGTGAATCTGTCGGATGTAAATCAAGGCTATTTCAAAAATATACGGCTTGCATTCCGCCCGAGGCCTTACTATTGTTGACTTCCAGTGCCCCTGTCTTCATAATTTTTGTACATTTTATTGCTCCGAATCTCGGGATTCCTTGAGTAAATTTAACCGAGATTAATAAAAAAAACAATAATGCAAAAAATGGTCAAATACCATCGGGATAAGTACAGTGAAAATGCTATACTAAGATCCAGGAGCCTAGAAGTCAGCAAAAATATTGAAATTATGCACGTACGTGCTGTTTGCTTAACTTTTAATTATTTTACCTTCGATTTTGACCTAATCTATACGACTTTTGAAATTTTACTACAAGAACGCCTTGGGTAACAGTATATAATGCTCATGTTTGACATTATTTGACATCCATCGTCCACATGTGATCGAATAGTCCCTAAATGAACAAAATCACCATCACCATTCTAACTTAGTCTCACGGCCAGCTAGTTCATTCGATTAAACTAATCAATAAATATGAAGAACAATATTCTTTTTTAATTTTCAGATAAAATAAATTATATTATAAATTTGATATTTATAACTAATGAACTTTGCAATAAAATTAGACAATTTTAGAATTATTTGATATTTAAAAGTAAATATAATTAATAATAGAATATTTTGGAAAAATACTCGCAAGTCATAAAGTTTGATACAATTTTAGAATATTTTTTATTAATTAACATAGGATCAACCAGTTTTATTACATTATTGGAATGATGGCCTAGTCTAAGATGCTAAAACTTGCTCTTATCTTTATTAATGATTGATGTAATTAGGTTCTTTTTAAGTAATAAAGTCTATTTCTTTGTATTCCTCTACCAATCTACTTTAGGATTTCATGTCCTTAAAAATAATATGATTATGCTCAAATATAGCTCTACATTATAATTGTTTGATAATTCTACTAATTGATAGAAGTTTAGTAGCAATCTAGGACACTAGAAGGTCCTCATACCCTAGTTGGCTTATCAAAGAACAATTTAGTTCCTAAGCTAGTGATATCAACTCTAGAACCATTAGCAACTTTGATACCTAACTCACTTTTTGAATTTTTTAGAGCATGTAAGTCACTTGAATCAAATATCATATAATGGTTTTCTTTTGAATCTATTATTCAATCTATCTTATTTAAACCAATAGTAGAAAAAGATATAAATTCGGTGTTACTTATACCAAATGAGAGAGCAACTTATAGCTTTGTTCCTTCAGTTCCTTTATTGAGATGTTGTAGGAGTTTATTTGCCAATTGCTTGATTGGAGTGAGACTAGGTTCTAAGTCAGCATTAGCAATGTGTTCTTTAATGTCCTTTCTTTCTTCATTGCCTTCAAAAAAAAACTTATCCTTTATAGTGTTCACATAAGAGTTGGATTTAATTTCTGTTGTTTTTAAAGTTTTCTCATCCTCTAGTATTAGTTATGAAGGAGAATTTGTCCTTACTATTATATCTAACATAATATGCACTAGCTTTAGAATTATTCTCTCCAGATGGAATCATAACCTTTCTTCTAGTCCTTTTTTGTGTAATTTTAGAATAAATATAGACTAGGGAAGGTGATTCAAAGTTAACCAACAATTGATATTATAGAGATGAAATTTAAGGTTAACACTCGACAATAGTTCAAATACCTTATCTTGCTCAATTATTTGTTGTAGAATGGCCAAATCAATGGTGGAGGGTATGTAGATGTAGGGATGTCAATTAGACTCAGATCATAAGGGTGCATTTGGTATGACTTCTAGACAAGACTGAAATTATAGGACAGGACAGTACTGGACAGAACTAGTTGTTCTAGCTGTACAATCATACGTTTAGTTATTTTAGTACATGATTGAATATTTTGTCTATTTCACTATTTCATATGTGTGATAATTTAATCTAAAATTTTGTTAAAGATAAAAATATTATCCATGATAATAGTAGATAATATTCATTAAACTGAGTAAAATCAATCATTACATTAACAATAATGTTATATCATAGAAATAAAATATTTGAATAAAAATCAATATTAAAACTAAATATTCAAAAATAATCCTTACAAATTTAGATCATGTTAATTATATTATAAATATTTTTAATATGATATCACATAATTTAACAAATATTTTGTTATAAAAATAAAATATTATTAAGAATTATTCATACATGTACAATGGATTGGGTAATATGGTAAAAATATGTTATAAGCTTATCGATAATATAAAATATATGGATTAACCATTTTAATATTTTCATATGGATTTATATATGAAATATGAAATACAGAAAATCTAAATTAATCCCAATTAAAAAAATTGTATATAAGATCTAAAAAATTTATATTAGAGAAAATAATTATTAATGATTGAGTTAATATGATAAAAAATAAGAAAAAAAAATAATATAGGGTAATATGGTAAAAATATGTTATACGAGATTTCCTGTCCTTGGACAAAAAATTTTGTCCCATGGATATAAGTGGGACAAGAAATTGGGAATGAGCTTGGACAAGGATTCAATTTTGTCCTATCCATTTCTTGTGTCAAACAAAGGCTTGGACAAAATTTTTTGTCCAGTTCTGTCCAAGCCATCGTACCAAACACACCCTAAAGGTCTACCCAGTTTTAAATCCGAAGGGTCTAGGATTCATTGACTTTAACCGGGTCTTAGATTCAAATCTAACCTGAATCCTAATATTTAAAAAGAATAAGGGTATGGATATGGACTTATAGGATCCTACCCGGATCCTACCCAAATTATATATATATATATAATACTTTGAAATATATCCAGTAAATTAGTATCACAGGCTGTACTATTTAACTTCAATTTTCTAATTACAAGTTACCATATTCATCTTTAACTTCCTAGTTAAATATTTTCAACTTCAACTTCTTAATTAAATATCTTAAATTTCCATAACCTAAAAAACTATCTTCAACTTTTATTTTAAGTCCCAAAAAATCTAAATTAAACATTTTAAAATTTGGTGACCTAAAAAAAACCTTCAAATTACAACAAGCCAACTTGTAGGGATGAAGATAAAAGTCTTATCATTATTGTGTGTTTTAATTTTATATTTTGAGATTGTAGGTTTAATTTTTTTAATTAAATAATTTTTATGTACCCTAGACCCGCAGATCGATCCTAATCCTGCCCGATATTTTTGAAACCATATCCTATCAGAATCCTACTTTTAAAAGAGGATAAGGATTTAGATTCACCTTCAAAAAGGAGGATAAGGATATGGGTCATATAGATTCTACCCGGATCCTGCCCATTGCCATTCCTATGTAGAGAGCTGATTCATCCCACATAATTTTTAATTTGCCTAGAAGTTTGGTAAAAGGCATATCTCCTTGCTCATAGCAGAGATGATCTTTTTAATATCAAAGGATTTATAAAAGTTATTTTGTGGGTGTTTGGTTTGGCTGTTGGAGAGTAGAAGTTGGCGTCAGCTGATTTTAAAGTATTTGGCAAAAGAAAAAAAGGTTAGCTTATGGCTCCCAACAGCTATTTGTCCAACAACTACAATTTATGGCTAATACATTTAATGGATGGTTGTTGGAAGATTAAATTACAAACATACTCTCGATTCATATAAGCCTAATTAAGATAATTTTTTAATAATATCTAATATCTTAAATATTAAATTAAGATTGGCACTTTTTGAATTGGCGAAAACAAATGGATAAATAATATGCACTATATTAAATATTAAATTAAGAGAGATATTTCTTTAATTGGCAGAAACATATAGATAATAATATGTACTATATTAAATATTAAATTAAGAAAATACTTTTTTAATTAGCAAAAACATAGAGATAAATAATATATACTATATTAAATATTAAATTAAGAGAGATACTTTGTTGTATATTAAAGAATGGTGTTTATTAGTCAATTACCCTTATAAGTAATTTTACAACTCAACAGCAACAGCCGATGCTAATTTATCAAACACTTTTGCAAAAATCGAATATCAGCTATCAGCTGAATACTATCAGTCGATAGCTGATCAGCTGACAGCCAACAGCTAATAGTTAAATTTCATCAGCCGTACCAAACAGACCATTTGTTGACTAAACATGCCTTTAATAGAATTCTATAACTCTTGGGCATTATTTATCATTGGAAAAATATCATAGATTTTTCAATTAAGGGAATTTAAGATCCAGATTGTTACCAGTTGATCACTAGTCTCCTATTCTTTTTATGCTTTATCTTCAAGGGCAAAAATTTATATTTTGCTACTCATGAACCCTAGCATGTATTTGTTGTTGAGATTTGTTATCTGGCCCATAAGAGATAATTGTGTTGTCCTAGTGGGGTATGAGAAAGTTTAAGTCTAATGTTGGAATCAAATTAAGTATTATTAAAATTTTGAAGGTATGGAAAGATTTGAAAATTTGTATTTTAGAAGTTGCATCATTTGAAGCGTCTAAAACAATCTTGGTGGATCAATTTCCTTTTTCTGGTACCACATAATTTAAATACTAGTATGTGTAATCGGCTTGCTTATCATTAACTTAGAGATACTATATTTATACTCAGACCTACAACAACTACAAAAATTAAAGAAAGAAAAAATCAACTAGATAAGAAAACTACGCTTCTGTACATGATTCTATAAAATCTGCAGATGGCTCTGCATGTTCATATATGGTCCAACGAGATGCTCTGATTATACGACCAATGACTAGAATATAAAATTCTCTAGACACACTACGTGACATATGATATTCTCTTGTTCTCACTTTCCATAATCGACATGAGTTAGAAGAGGAATAGTCATATAAATTTGTGCAGAAGATAGTTGTAAAATTTTGGACAAGAATTTTGTAGTTTTTAAGTCTTCATGATTTTACAAGAAGTTTCGAATCGTCAATTTCTTCACTGTGTAACAATATTAACCAATATATACGATTTTTTTTGGAAATGAGATTAGCATGTTTTATAGTGATTTCGGTGTTTGAAAGTGATAAATATTTTAGACATTCTCAAGAAGTATTGACCAAAAAATGGACAAAAGGACCAATAATTTAATTTCTTAGACTAAAGTACTATTTAAGAAACCTTTTAGTATATTGGTATATATTTCTTTATGGACTATTTTTAGCCCTTGATACTTTTTATTCGAACGGACTGGGAAATGAGTAGGATCAAAGCGCAGGCCCATTGGCGGCTATGGCCTTTTTATTGAGCCTTAAGACTTAAGAGAGGACTTCGTGATGGGCTCGTATCTAATTTTGGGCTGAAACAGTTTCCAAAAAGTCCAGAAACTGGCGCATGTCTCTTTTTTTATATTTTGTCAAAATCATTGAAGTGCGATAAATTGATATTTGACTATACGAATGAGATTTTTTTTTATTTTTCATATTATTTTATACCAGTGAGAAAACACCCATTATGAATAGTTGAGCCATTCTGATCCGATCCGTGTTATTTTGAAATATCAATTGCTCGAGAGCTAAGGTGGTGGAGTTCGTGAGTTCACGTCTTCTTATTTATATATTTTTCAAGTACGATTCTTCTCAATTTGACCCCGTCACTCCGCTAAAATATAGTATCTGATGGAGAATCTCGAGTCGAGATTTTCCAAATTATTTTAACGTACCTGCATTTTTATTTAAAGCTAATATAAAAATCACTCTTAACCAAAGAATACAAGTTAAATTGTAATAGACTCTTACTGCACGTCTGTTAAAAAAAAAAGCAGCCAATGAATTAGATAAGAAATTAGATATGTAGCGACGGTCGCGTCACGATAAAGACTATTAGTTGAAGAATCCAACTAGAACAGTCACATGTAGGCAACTCTCGCACCAATGATACCGGTGAAATAAACGAAAATAGCATATGGAAGCAAGCTTGGGTGAGAAGCAATGTTTAAGTAGATAATCTACTCGATGAGGTTGGAAATTATTAGGATTAGTTGTTTTTTTTTATACATTTTCTGAACAAGTTATAGGAGATCATATATATGATTATTCTTGTATTTTTAACAGCGTGGTAGTTAAAAGTCAAATTACTATACTCGCCACATCCTAGTTACTAATAATGACCTACATTAACTATTGCGATTTTTTTTTTCAATTGTAATGTATCGATTTTGACATTTTAAAAATGTACTAGTATTTAATACTAGTTACAAAACTTTTGGGCACATGTAAAAAATACTATCTTGAATTTTATGATGACTAATCTGACTTAATAAACATCCAGATTCCTAACCCATATGGCAAACTAACTACATTAATACCAAGTCTTACAGCAAGAAAAATAATTAAAACTTGAAGTAGTGGCTATCTCGATCTCCAAGATATGATCTCTATCCACCAAAATAATTAGTGAAAGAAACTTTGTTGAGGCGCCACGTTAAAAAGAATATGCGTCTTTTGTTTAATCATATTCCTTTATCCCGTGCTTCTCTTCTTCCTTTATTTTTTTTTTTTGGTGATATCTTCTTCCTTTATTTGAAGAGGGGGAAGAGAGAGATATCTCTTCTTTATATATATATATATTTGATTTCATCTCAGGAAATAAACCTTATAATAAATTGACAAGGTAGAAAGTTTTATTTGAGTGGAATCGAGAAAATTTGAAGTTAAATTTTTTTAAATAGAGTATTATTAAATATTCAATATAAAGTTCTATTAATTTTCAAAGATCTCAGCAGGGGACAATTCTGAATTAGTTGAATTATTATGTGTTATTAAGATACCCAACAGTGTGAAAAAAACATAAAACATAATAAACACACTCAAAATGGAAATGGAAGGGTACATTAGTAAATTCATCAGTTTTCCTTCTATCCCCTAACGAAAGCTCTATCTATCCAATATCCATCAAAATAATAATCGGGTCCCACTTAATATAACGTTAGAGCTTTATATATCCAATACCCCTGCAATTTGATCCCTGCAAAACCAGCACTTTTTTTACCGCATGATAATATAAACAATTCCCCTAGTCCAGATTATAATTTGTTTAAGTTACAAAAATAATTAATTGTATAAAACACTATTTCATTTTCAAACTCAAGTTCGCAAAATCTAATTAAAATATACATACGAGTTCATCATTCAATTCGCTCTCTTTTCTCATGAATTACATTTGAAACATGTTCCCAAAATAATAATAAACATCCTCATAAGCACACAAAAACAAATGAAAAACAAACATAATGTATTCCATTCAAAATAATGTCCCACATAATAGCAATTGTATAACGTTCTAAAGTCCACACTTAATATTTATTTTTATCTTCAAAACTATTTGATTTTAAAATCATCACTGGCTGATTCGTGTTAGACAACATTGACAGTAACAAACTTTAATTGCCAACCATTTTGAAACAATTATGGACCAAAAGAAAGCAATTGGAAGCAAGTTAATGAGTTTTTAAAACTAGACCACCGCCGGAAAGAGACTATTTGCAGCTCGGTCCCTACAGAACCAGCTATTTACCAGTTCAGTTCTCTTTCCCGTAGAGAAAGCCAACTCAGACAACGACCAGATTCCAACGGGTGCGTGTCCAGTTCTAACCCTAGAAACTTGGGTCTCTGTTTATTACAGGTTTCATCCATTTATTTTCTCTCTCTACTGCACAAAAAAATTCTGTTAATTTTCTTCTTTTTGTTTTATTTTATATCATCTCCCCCTTAAAAAAGAAACGAAAACTAATTGGAGTTTTTTCTTCGTAATTACCTCTGTCTCATCTTTAACTAATATATTTTTTTTGGGTCTATGTTAGTTAGGCTCAAAATTATGTGGGTTCTTTCCTGTTAATGAATTTCTGAACTGGGTATTTAATATTTATTTTTGGGTGGCCGTTCACATTGCGTCCTAGATAGAGTTGTTTGGTAAAGACTTGTTCTTTCCCCGTTTAAGGTTTCTTAAAAAAGGGTTCTTTTTGGGGGCCAATTCAATTTTAAGCCATTTCCAGGTTCCTAAATTTGACCAAATCCGGATGTTGCCTAAAGTCTTTTGTTGATCTTGTCTCGTTGGTCATTTTAATCTGTTTTGGAAAACCCAGAAGCCAGAAAGAGCTAGAACATGTACAAAGCAAGTGGGAGAAGGGAAATCTCCTTGGATTTCCAGCCTCAAGTTTCCATCTTGAGGCCGAGTATCCATTCCAGGAGAGCCAATTTGGTGGTCAAGTTCCAGGACCTTTATGGGTTCACCGTTGAAGGCAATGTGGATGATGTTAATGTGTTGAATGAGGTTAGGGAGAAGGTCAGGCAACAAGGGAGGGTTTGGTGGTCTTTGGAGGCCAGCAAAGGTGCCAATTGGTACCTGCAGCCCCGAGTCTCTTCCATATCGGAAGGAATTGCGTTGAAATCTTCCTTGAAGTTGTCTCATTTAGCCAATGCAATCACCTTGAAGAGGCTGATTAGGAAAGGGATACCGCCCGTGCTTAGGCCAAAGGTCTGGTTTTCGTTGTCCGGGGCAGCCAAGAAAAAGTCCACCGTGCCAGAGAGCTATTACAATGATCTGAACCAGGCTGTGGAAGGGAAGGTTACCCCGGCCACAAAGCAGATTGATCATGTGAGTCTTTGTTATGGCGATTCTTTGTCGTTTGTGATGTTGAATGTTGTTGTGTTCGTTGTTAAATTTGCAGGATTCTTTTTGTTTGGTTATTTTTGCTCTTCTTTGCTATTGCCCCAAGGAACCTGGTTGTGCCCCGTAATTGAGAAGTTAGATTGTATTAGTATGTTCGACTATTTGATCGATGAATTTATAATCAAGCATAGTTTGAGGCTGCGTTGTTATCTGATATATTTGATTGATGAATTTGAAATATTGAACATTTAACTTGTTTCACATAATAATGATGTATGCCGCTTGTTGGTCATATGATTTGGTTTTGAGAAACTAAAAGACAGGGGAGATCAACATTTGTTTTAATGACGTGATAGGTTTGCAAGATTTCATTGTTAGCTAATACTATTTTATGATGATTTTATTGGTTTCTAATCTGATTCCGGATCTCTGACTTTCCTCTATTTCAGGATTTGCCACGAACCTTTCCCGGCCACCCATGGTTGGACACTCCAGAGGGTCATGCTGCTCTACGGCGCGTTCTTGTAAATTACTCATTTCGGGATTCGGATGTTGGCTATTGTCAGGTTAGTTATTCATAAAATCTTCATAGTCCATTCCAATGTTGAGAGCTTGAACTATGGTCAGATGCAATAGATTGTGGGCGCAATATATATTAGCCTTGTTTTTCGTTTATCTACTGGAGGAAAGTTGGCTATTTCCAAGAAGTGATTTGTAAATGTTAACTGTTTCTTATCATGTTTGAGTCCATTCTAACAATTTGAATCATTGGAACAGGGGTTAAACTACGTTGCAGCTTTACTGTTGCTTGTGATGAAAACAGAGGAAGATGCTTTTTGGATGCTGGCGGTTCTTCTTGAAAATGTCTTGGTCAATGACTGCTACACAACCAACTTATCAGGATGCCACGTCGAACAAAGGGTGTTTAAAGACCTTCTTCATCAACAGAGTCCAAGGTCATTTATCTTTTAAGTGTTTCAGCAAGGTCACATTGTCTTCTAATTTTCATTTTTTAACTTTTTAAGGTTGCAAGTGCAGGTTAGCCGCTCATCTAGAAGAGTTAGAGTTTGACGTCTCCCTTGTTGCCACCGAGTGGTTTCTGTGCCTGTTCTCTAAGAGCCTGCCATCAGAGGTTAGAACAGAACTAACTCTCACATGGCATTTTTTTGGTTGTATTTTTGCTAACTGGCTACTCTTGTTGGCTTTATTTTCCAGACCACTCTTCGGGTGTGGGATATCCTGTTTCTCGAGGGGGCTAAGGTCTTGTTTCATGTAGCTTTGGCCATCTTTAAGGTCTGGAACTCTTTGTTTGTTGGCTGTTATGTGTTACATTTTCCAAAGATCAATTGATCTCCGGATGATACAATAATTAAATCTCAAATCGGTGGATTGCAGATGAAAGAAGAGGAACTGCTTATAACACACCATGTCGGAGATGTGATTAACATAATACAAAGAATTACTCATCATCTCTTTGATCCCGACGAACTGTTGACGGTATGCATGCAAATGGTTCATTTACTTTCGTTTCTTCTCATCAGTTCTGCAGCAAGACAAGTTCTTTGTTCTGTTGTATCCCACTCATAAATATCAAAATTTGACCATCAAGGAAACAACATCGGGATCTTTTGCAGGTGGCTTTTGATAAGATAGGTTCCATGACAACCAACACGATATCGAAGCAAAGGAAGAAGCAGGAACCTGCCGTAATGGCGGAGCTTGACCAGAGACTCAGAAGATTAAACTCGTTGAGTGAACAGAAATAGTCGCGGCAACATCCGACGACTCCGGCGGTCATGTATGACAACCTCGGAGATGGTTTGCGGGTCTGTCCGGCGCCGACATTGTTTACGCAATGAACGAACTTGCGAAGAAGACTGATCTTGTAATACGAGGTCCCTTGTAAATTTGACATGCCTACGAACCTGTATATCACGGAATGAATGGAAAAGGTCTGGGATGGTTCAACTTTCAGGCAATGGCATTTCCGGTTTTAACAATATTTCATCGTAAATATTTTGATTTAATCAAATATTTAGACCTGTAATTATTATTAAATTTTCCAAAAAGATGAGCCTCTTGTGTTGATCTAGATTAACTTGTTCGCAGCTTTTGATTCAGAGATTATGAGGTCAACGAGAGACGAAACTTTATTTAATTCTCGACCCAACCCGAAACCAGAGGCCCATCTTTTATATAAGAAATTTGCAAAACTAACAATAATATAACGACCGGTCCTTCCACCGCATCGATTTTTTTTTTGATAAATTTAAATTGTTTCTATAATTTTGATTTTTGGAAGAGCTTTGGAAATTCGAACTTCCCACCTCATACTTAAGGCCTGACCCCCTATATGTCAGACTACACATTCGGTATATGTCAGACTACACATGCGGTGATACCACCGCATCGACTTTATATTCGATGCTGATTATGATTTCACCATATCGAATTATATCGAATTTGAATCAATTGACACAAACCATAACTTGTGCACATAATAAAGTAAGCACATACGTTCAACATATACAACGTACACATTGAACACATGCATTTACATAAAAGGCTCACAGGACCGACAACAAAGGTCCGTACAATACATATGTCAGGAATATCATACTATATAGCCTCTACAGCTTCTTTATTACTACTATATACGGGTCGGGTCGACGAAGGTACCTACTTCCAATGCATATGCTTCTTCTCTCATAATTACCTTACTGAGAAAATTACACACATGCATCCATTTATTTACTACTTAGACTTCGTACTCGGAATGGCCATGACCGTGAGTTTCTTAAGGCTTCCCTCCACCGCCACCACCTCCGCCTCCTCGTCCTCCGCCGCCTCCTCTTCCACCTCCACCTCCACCTCCTCGTCCTCCGCCGCCTCCCCTGCCTCCGCCACCACCTCCTCCTCGGCTTCCACCACCGCCTCCCTTGCTTCCGCCACCTCCTCCCCGGCTGCCACCACCGCCACTCCTGCTGCCTCCGCCACCTCCTCGGCTTCCACCACCGCCACTCCTGCTGCCTCCACCACCTCCGCTGCTACCGCCTCCGCCACCTGTCCTGTCCTCGACTCCTTGGTTTGATGCCTCAACAGGCACGGACTCTTCTACTTTGTTAGCTGGCCAAGCATAATAAAATAACAATACAATTAAAAAAAAAATCGATATATCGTGGGAGGAAAAGTTATTTTGTACTCGATGTGTATCAAGTTTGACGAGTCTCGCAATATGTTATTTATAAAAATTTACTATGCAGAAAAAGTAGTACAATTAGAAAAAAACCATAATATATACCGTACACCTCATGCATGGCATAAATAAAGCTCAACATGCAAGGTGGTAATTATTAATTAACGCCGAGAAATATAAAAGTTTGGACCTTCGTAAACACCAAATTATATTACCATTTTTATCAGTGGCCTCGTTGGTTTCTTGTTTATTGTCGGCACCGCAGCACCTCCGGCCACCGCCACCGCCTCCCCATCCACCTCGTCCTCCGCCGCCGCCTCCCCATCCGCCACCATGTCCACCGCCTCCCCATCCGCCACGTCCTCCATGACCTCCGCCTCCCCAGCCGCCACCTCCATGCCCGTCCAGACCGCGATTCTTCTCATCCTCCACCGGTTTAACACCTTCTTTGGATGCCTCCACGTCCGCGGACGTGGAGGTCACCAAAGCAAGCGCTAGGAGGAGACCGAAGAAGAGCACAAAACCCTTACAAGTCTTCATCTTGTGTGTGTATTTGTTTGTCCTTAACCAAGAGTTTATCCAACTGGGTGGTTCCAGGGACCGTCCTTCCAAATTTATAGTGTTGACCGGTCGGCGATCAATTGGCCCGACATATTAAAAGCAGCTTCTGCTTCGAGACAGTGTTTTCGGCTGGCAGTTGGTGGGGAGATGGATGTGATCTTGTTCTATTCGCTGCATGTGTAGATATGGTCGGAGAAATGTCCACCCGGCGAGCGAGGGAGCCATGTCAGTGGCATGTTCAGGCCTTGTAGGGTGGCATCTGGCGTTTCATCACATGGGCACCCATGCACCGTTCACGACTATGTTCTTTTTGTCGATGTCATTCAATATGCAAATATTCATTAGGCCAAAAATATTCACCAAGTATACTGTTTTCGGGAAACAATTAAAAATATAGATTATTATCTAACGTGTTATGGTTTTTTAGCCAATTAGTATATGAATATTAGTACAGCAGTTTTTTAGTCAATCAGTCTAAATTTGAGCTAGATAATTTTAAGCAAGATAATTATTATATCAACAAATATTTTATGTTATTATATTAAATGCAGTTCAAATTCTTAAGTTCTTGATCAAGTTAGATCAAAATCATAATATATTTAAATAATGTTAATCGATTGTAATCTTTTCTCCGTTGCAATTTATTTTGCATTGAATTTTTTCATAGTTGGGTTGTTAACGAGGCCAACAACTTCAATCCGGCCTTATCTGCATCGGGGCAAGGAGTTAGTAGATAGCACCATCCTCAGATGAGTTCGCATCTTTAGTAGCACATTACTAGGAGTTCCCTTTGTGCCTTTGGCAAGTTCGGCCCATACCTCTAGAGCACATGCATGATACAACAATGTACCAACATAAATTCTTTCATAATTGTTCTCAATTTACACAATTATTAGATATGTGTCCTCCATGAAAAAAATGAAATTGTCTCAATCAAAAGTTAGACAAAAATTAATTCAGTAAATAATAATTTTATGACTTGATACAAATTTTTGTGCCAAAATTTGCATGAACAAGTCAAGTAGAAAACATCCTTATGGAACAGTGGATGTCAGCTGGTCAGTGTGGACAGGAGTCAAAAGGCTCGAGTGAGTCAGCAGATGCCACGTGTCAAGATGCGAGTAAGATTTGGGTTGTCGTCTGTACAGCTGGATGACAGTTGACATCGCTACGTGGAAAAAAGTCTTAACCGGCACAATCCTCTCGAGAACCAGACAATCTTTGCAGTCCGCAATTAATCCAACGTTTAATGTGTTAAGAGTTGGGTTCATAGTGATTAAAAAATAGTTTTTTGTTTTCATAAGTAGATGTTATTTTAGAAACATATTTACACCTTACAAATGTATTGGTTTATAATTCTCTCGTGAAAAACAGAGTTCGTAAGAAGATTTTTTTGGGTCAAGAGTTCTTACAAAGATTGTGCAAGTATTTTCGCAAAAATATTATTGAGATATTTAAATAGTTATACACCATTCAATATTTTTTCCGGCCACCACATCTATACAATTTATCAGCACAAAAACTGTCCATTATACAAT
This sequence comes from Hypericum perforatum, assembly GCA_012979155.1. Lineage (NCBI taxonomy): Eukaryota > Viridiplantae > Streptophyta > Magnoliopsida > Malpighiales > Hypericaceae > Hypericum > Hypericum perforatum. Next base: position 78,081 of record SOPF01028150.1, read on the forward strand.
CCACTTCCTTATAGTATACTATATATTATACTATTATTTGGCCAATACATTATACAAAGAACATGAGTTTGTGCAATTGTGTTAATTTAATAAAAGAAGATTGCTATATATGGGCCTGATCCTGGGCCTATTTATCAAAGAAGATTATCCATGTCGCGCTTCCGGGTTTACGATTTGGGCTTAATTGGGCTTCGTTTCTTCCTCGATTTCATTTCCATGCGTCCATTCTCTTTTGTGTAATTTCCAATATTCATTTTTTTAGGAATCTTATTTTTTTAATCGAATTTAAATCTTTCACTGTTTAGATCAAATTTTATTGATCATCCGTCTATTTTTTTAGAAGCAGATTGGATGTATTATGAACAATAACGAGAATGTTACAACCTTGATTGGCATGGTAGCTTATATAGAGTTGAAAGCCAACTTACCAAACGAATGAAAGTCGTTCATAGATTAAAAAAAAAAAGCTCCTAGTTGCCGCACTCCATGTAGACCATTGACCAAAACAGTCATTGCCTCTCCATTTTCAAAAGAAGAAGTCATTCTGGTAGCGTAATGGCCGTATTAAGCTCTTGATTTAAATGAACGTCTTCGAATATCACGCAATTGCGATGAATTCGGGCAACCCACATGATGGAGAGCCATATATGGTAATCTATCTATAGCTTAGATTGACAATTCCGAGTATATCACGTTTTTTGAATTTTTATATCATGAACATTCTAGTTAACCTTTGGTAATTTCAATACACTTACAATTTGTGAACTATTTCAATCAATAATTATCTTTAAAAGTTCAATCAACAAAACAACCCTAGTTTAGATTTAGAGGTGTTGTAAATTGAATAAGCCAAAAAACTTAAAAGCCCCATAGTAAAAAATGACATTTGGTTTATCATCATGTGCACTTTGAGACACACTTGACATTTCGTACTTTTGAATATAATTGTGGTAACTCATATCACACTTAAATATACAGGACAATCTCGTCTTACGAAAAAAATGTTCAACGCTTATCTCGACTCAAAGAAATTCTAATTAAGTACATCAATTTCGAAAACAACGTTGTTTTCTACTATGTTACGTTTTATATTTTTAAACAACTCACATCCAAAATCTTAATTCTGGTCCCAAACGAGAAATTGAAATATCACGTCCTTCATTTCTCATTACGTTCCCTCATCCTTATCTTATCGGTTTTAATTATTTGAGTCCTTTGAAAACTATTCGCAATAGTCAAAGATGCCAAAAGGGTGGATGACTACTAGTTTACGAGTACTAGGTCGATCTAAGCCAAGATCTGTGGACCCCGAAGAAACACAGAAATAAACATTTGTCGACTCCTTGTGGATTTCGTGTATTTTCTGATTCTACATGTGGGACGCTGAGAATAGATAATCGGAAACTAGACTGCTAAAGTCGCCATGACATTTAATACACAATAGGCCCACCGTTGTTTAAATCCGATGATTTACGGAATTGATTAATAAGAGAGGAAAGGGACGTATCACGCACGGGGTCGGAAGCAGCTGACTCGCTGTTTAAACAATGGAGTCGGTGGTGCAACTGGTCTATCGACTCTTGTCGCGGATTTACTCCGTCCGGTCGGAAACGGACACGTTTATTAGTTCCGACATTGCAATTTGCATATTCCAAGTATATCCCTTTCTAGCGTGGTCTTATATATTTATAATTAATTAATTACGAGTTATATGAGAGCTAAAAGACAGGATGTCCTTCCTTTCATTTTCAGTTTGTCCCAAAAACCGGATTATGAGCTGTATCACGTGCATTTATATTATTCAGTGCAACATGAGAAGAAGTTATCCACAATATTCAATATTGGGTGGCCGTGGTCGAACCACATTTAATTGAGTGAAGCAGACGTATGGCTGAATTACGTGTTTGAAATTTTTACACAAAAATATATATTTTGAATAATTAGCCAAATTTTTATATGTAAACTCCTCATATATGTACTGAGTACTGACCCAAACGAAAATCGTATAATTTAAATAATAATTGAATAATAGGCCAGTCATAATTTGATTATTCAAATGTTATTCTTCTTTCTCAAAATGATATACAAGTGAGTTAGCTTTTTTCCTATATTTTCATTTTCACATTTTGACTTAAATAAATAATTTTACTTGATTTGGGCTGATTTAGGGATGGGCTCACTAATGAAATTAAGTTAAATATAAATGACAATGGCTAGGGTACTCGATAGAGTACGATATTAATAGGATCTAACTCATATCCTAATTTTTTATAGTTATATTCATACCCTACTCACGAACTTATGAATATCTTTTATAAAGATCCGAATTAGAAGATTAGGATCTGAATAAAGATCCATGTACTACTCATAGATTAAATGTCTCATAATATAATTTTTTAATATAATGTATATAAAAATTAAGAAAACATAAATTCTATATAATAAAAAGATAATATCAAATTAAATTTAAACCAAATAGTAACATTTTAACTTTCATAAACATGGTTAAAAAATTATCAATAAATTGATAAGTGTGAAATATAAAATTTAAAAATAAAATATTATCTTGCTAAATTTTGATATAATTTCTGAATAATTCTTTGTGATTATTTTCTTGCTCCTATAATTTAACCCTTCTTGTTTATTTTTGCATCTGAATATCAATTTTAATTACTTAGTTATCATTTAATATTTAATATTTTAATAAAAATATGAGTATTATATATATATATGTGAGACTTCATTGTCAAACTTAAGCATATTATTTTAAATCACAAACTTGATAAAATATATTATTGCCAAATTACTTTTTTATGTTTATTGATAATTCTGCATTAGGTTTTTTTTGGGTTAAGTACTAGATTTTTCTAATTAAGTATTAGAGTTTTTAGGGTTTAATTTATATATGTATTATAATTATTTTAATAGTAGACTAACTAATATTTAAATAATATCTAATTAATGTGTTTATGGATAAGGTATGATTCGAAGTTCATATTGATCTTGTCTAAACCCAAACCCTATCAAAATTAATAGATACAAACTAATCTCTTATTCATGATCTGTAGACTCTAAGATCCATGAGATAGTATAAAAATTTGATACAGATAGTATGAATTTTTTTACCATTCCTAAAATAAAACTTGGTTAAAGATTTAGATTTCAAAATTCAGAATACGACTCATAAGATATATATTTTTTATCTATCCCTAAATTCAAAATTCCTAAAATAAAACTTGGTTAAAGATTTAGATTTCAAAATTCAGAATACGACTCATAAGATATATATTTTTTATCTATCCCTAAATTCAAACAACATTGAATCGTTGTGGTTAGTTCTATTAAATGTACGGTCTAACTTAGATCTGTATGAAGTCCTGTAATCTCTTATGGACTTATGTCGGCAGTTGGCTGCCTCCTCGAGAACTTCAACTTCACTCCCTCTTCTTTGTTTCAGGTCATTTAAAGAAGAGCGAAGAATTATTAGAGATAAATTTTTACACATATGATCAATCTGCCAACCAACCAGAGTTGTACGAACTAGTGATTGGCAATGGGTAGGATATTTTTTAGAAGGATCCGGAATCATACCCTAGGGTCTAATCAAATATTCATGTCCTATCCACAGACCCACTACTTTATATCATAATTTTTTAAATTTTAATATAATCTATATAAAAATTTAAAAAATAAATTCTATATAATAAAAAAATAATATCAAATTAAATTTAAACCAAATAGTAATATTTAAACTAACTATACAAACATGATTCAAAAGTTATCAATAAATTCATAACTATTAAATATAAAGTTCAAAAATAAAATAATTTATTACTAACTTTTCATGTGAATTCGGAATAAATCTTTATGATTATCTTCTGCTCATGTAATTTAATTCTTCTCGATTTCTTCTACATCTTAATATCAAATTTAATTACATAGTTAGTTATTTAAAATTTGATATTTTAATAAACAAAAACTATAATTATATATACCTACAATTTTACTATAGACATCATCAATAACCGAAGTATATTTCACACTATTTGCACATTCTAATAAATCTGCTGAGTAAAATAAGATAGCAAACTTAAACACATTATTTCAAATCAAAAATTTGATAAAATATATCATTATCAAATTATTTTTTTGTTTAAATATTAGGATTTTTTGGTTAGTCATTAGTTTTGTCTAATTAGGCATTATAATTTTTTTAGTTAATTTATATATGTGTTATAATATTATTTTTATAATAAAGTAACTAGGGTCTAAGTAGGATCTACTTAATGTATACATGGGTAAGGTCTAACTAATGGGTCTATCGGCAGGGTCTGTGTCTGGGTTTATATCGACCCAATCCAGACCGAGACCCTATTAAAATTAATATACACAAATCCATACCCTACCCATGACCCATGGATCCTAAGACCCACTGGGTAGGGTAAGGGTCTGACCCACATTGTATGAGTATTTTTGTCATTCCTAAACTTAACAAAAATATTAGATATTCGAAATATTTATGTATAATAATATCAATATTAAAGGTTTGTAACGCCTACAGATTTAATGAAATTGAATTTAAATCGACTAAAAAAAATTCAAGATACTACCATATAAAAACATGATTGATTACTCATAAATCACTTTCTTGAGTTCTTCAAAAATGAATCGTTATTTTTTTTAATAGGTAAAATGCTTTATTAAAGAAACAAACACAAAAAGGATAATTACAACGAAAAAACAGAAGAAATTAACGTTATCTATAAGGCCCTATCTGACCTACAAAAGAACTAACTTTCCCCTGTCCTGAGACCCCTACCCATAGTTTCCGAGTTCTCTTTCGAGATAATACTCACCCTCGTACATAAGAGTACATGAGAATTCTATTATGTGAGATTATAAAACATACTCCAGAGGAATGTATACGCTATTTTTTTCGAATTCTATTACAATATGGTAGTTTTTTTAATAAATTTATGTCTGTATTATGTCGTTGTTAATTACGGTCCTGCCATACTTGATTATCATGGATTTATTACAATGATTGTTTTTTAGGTGATACATATTTACAAGCAAATAGCAAATGCAATCTATTTATAATAACATTACTGCCTAAACTGTTATGTTAACTCAAACTTTTTCTTTTTATACGTGAAAAATATGATTTCTCACTTAAAATATTGTCAAAGTAATCTAAATACATAACTGAAGGCATTACATACTTAAGTAAAACATTGGTTCTTCTCTCCAAAGTATACTCCGAATTTCACCAAATGTATCCTCCAAATGTAGACCGATCCATCGATCACAAACGTGTCGGTCCTATCGAACATAGTCAACGACAAACTTATGAACTTCGGTTCATTTCACTTTGAGAAAACCCTGCCGGTGACCATTTGGTCCAGTGGCATTTGGATGGGGTGGGGTAGGGTGAGGTCATAGGTTCAAACCTTAGCTATTACGTGTAATAGATTAGGATTCTAAAAAAAAACATTGAGAAAACCCCAAATTTGTTCACTGCGGTCGTCACTCGTAGAGTAAGCATGAAAACGACATGAACGCTGAATATCTCTATAAAAGGGTGCAGAAGTTGTAACACCATTTCTCACATCTCCCTCATAATCACTAGCAATATACGCTATCCACGTTTGGGTTAAATATGGCTTCCTCTAAGAACATGTTTCTAGTGTTTTGTGCTGTCCTTGCTCTTGCTCTCCTTGTATCTGCTGGTAAGTGCACACATAAATTACATAAAACTTATTTAATTATATCTTCCATATTAAATGCATTATGTGTACACAATATACACGAGTGTTTTGTGGTAGTTCCAATGGCAAGCACTAATCAATCGACAATATGTTTCAGATTTGAAATAATAAAAATGCAAATATATTTCGTGTACGAACTAGTACCTAGTTTTTATATTTATCACTTTCTCATTTTGAGATGATAATAATTTATAAGCAGCTTAACGTTAAAGTTGAATCTTACCGAATAGGTAAAAGAAATATAGCCGATCATTTTTTAAATAATAAATATATAGTTGGCACAACCGAGTCGTGACTAATTAAAAAATGATAAATAATGCAGATGAGAGCAGACCTGAGGGCGTCGCCGTCGACCACAACGAGGACGGACACGGTCACGGTGGAGGATACGGGGGCGGTCACGGTGGAGGATACGAGGGCGGTCACGGTGGAGGATACGGGGGTGGTCACGGAGGTGGACATGGTGGTGGACACGGTGGCGGGCACAAGCATTGCCCACATGGATGCTGATGTGGACCCACACGCTTGCTAGAGAAGCTAAATAAGGACTGCCACCACTAGCATGGGAGTACGATCTTATCAGATGTAGTGTGCTGATGTGTTGTGTCGTGTCACGTGTGTGCTCCTATTGTTAGTGTTATTTGTCCAGTTACTACATGTAAATTAGTCCCTGGTGTGTTAAATATCGAACAATAAATACGTGTTTCCATTATTCTTTCGCATCCACCTTCATATGCATTAGTGACCACTGGTTAGAAATTGAGGATGGTTCATCGTGTAAATGGAGATAAACTCAGGTTTTGGAAAATAATCACAAACAATTTATGAGAAGTAAATACAAACTAGAACAAACATGACTTTAAATTGTGTTAACATCATCTCTATCAAAATTTTGACAGTCTTTAACCAACAGAAAGATTTACACCGTGGTAATACAACCTTTGAAAGCTCCAATCAAACTAAAATACTCCATTATCAGCAAACCTTAACCTTTTTTTAGTAAGTAATATTTATTAAAAGTAATATATACAACATGTGAAATGGTAAGTTTCATTCAAAATCATTCTTTTATTCTACGAGTAGTTACAATCCTACGATAAATTATCGGTTATTTTAGTTTTCTTATATTTCTGCTTGCTAATAAATGGTAGCAGAAATTTCTTTTACAATAACTTGTTTTTAAATAATAAAAAATACAAAATTCATCTGTGCAACTATGTAACTATTGTTTAAAGTTTGATAACCTCATATATGTTGAGCGTTTGATCAAAGTTGGCTACGATTTGGTTTTCTTTTAGGGATCAATTGGGGATAGAAAAGAACGCCGTTAAGGGCCTGTTTATCGAAGTGTGTCACGCTCCCGCTTTTAGGGTTTGGGCTTCGGTTCTTCCTCTCGTTTGCTTTGGGTTATTTTTTTCAAACGAAACCATTATATAGATATTAATCAGCGTAACTGCATGAAGCGGAGCAAGAAGTTCGGATGGATGACAGGCCATCCAATTCGGAGCGATTAAGTTAAACTCGGCATTATGACAAACCCAATCAGCGATCATGTGTTGGAAATAATTGAATGAGCCCAATCCCAAGATGGCCCAAAAGCCTAAAGCCAAGTGTTAAGGGAAGTGAGAATGTGGTGTACCACATTGGTTAGTGCAAGAGAAATTTCCTTGTTTATAAGAAGTTTCAAATCTTGGCTACCAAATGAGTTGACTACTACCACAGTTGACTTTCTATTGACTACGAGGATGGTGCATAGCACTGTTCGAGCACAAGCATGGGACGGTACGAAGCACCATCCGGGCACGGGACCAGGATCGAGACTGGGGTCGGGCACGGGCTTGAGGCCGGGAGTGGGTGCTTGGGTGCATTGAGGTACACTTGGTACTTTGCACACTCGCCATGTCACGAGAAGCCCGAGGAGCTTTAAGTCTTTTGAAAATTTTGGGAGATGTCCAGAATCTATACGACAAGATGCGAGGGCCAACGGCTAGTCAACTAGTGGGTGACACATGGTAGACCTGATCAGGACAAGAATGTCTCCCGAAGGGGCACGAGGAGGATGGATAAGGATCTATCCGTAGAGACACGACCACCCAAACAGGTAGATCATCAACGGATGTGTCTCGTCAGAGGGGCTGCCCCTTATCCTCGTCCAGCCTATAAATAGGGGGTTGGATTCAGTCCTGGATGTGTAAGACACACCAGGACCATCCTGGAAACTTAAAAAAGGAAGGCAATGAAGGAGGAGAGAGAAAGAGGGACGCGAACCATGAAGGAGGAGAGAGAAATGACAATAAATGACAATATTTAATGACAAATTACTATTAAATGACGAATTTAATTCTCCTATTGATCACAATCAATTACATAAACAAAAAAGTTCGAGTGGTTTTGCAGTAAGTTCGAGTAGTTTTGCCAATATGTTCGAATAGTTTTGCCAGTATGTTCAAGTGGTTTAGCAAATTATGTCAAGTAGTTTTATTTGGTACGTTCAAGTGGTTTGTCAGTTAATGTTCAAGTGGTTTTTTTAGTATGTTCAAGTGGTTTTCTTATTATGTTCAAGTGATTTTCTTAGTATGTTCAAGTGGTTCTCAATGTATATTTTAAGTGATTTTTGCCTAGTATGTTTAAGTGCTTTTGTTAGTATGTTCAAGTGATTTTCTTACTATGTTCAAGTGATTTTCTTTGTATGTTCAAGTGGTTTGTCAGTTAATGTTCAAGTAGTTTTCTTAGTATGTTCAAGTGGTTTTCTTAATATGTTCAAGTGGTTCCCAATGAATGTTCAAGTAGTTTTCAGGAAAATATTCAATTGGTTTTATCAATATGTTCAACTGGTTTTATCAATATGTTTAACTGGTTTTTCCAATACATTCAACTGGTTTTGCCCAATATTTTCAACTAGTTTCGCCAATACATTCAACTGGTTTCGCCAAAACTAGTTGAATGTATTGGCGAAACCAGTCTAGGACGGTCCTGGAAATGACTTCCAGGACCGAATCCAGTCCCTATAAATAGGCCTGTCCCCCTGCCATAATTTCCATCACAGTATTCGATAGCACTTCCTAGCATCGTTTGTCTTCTTCTCTTCCCTCGTTCTACATAATACAAAGTCAGACAAAAGTTCTGGGTATATAAGGGTTCGCCCAAGAGTTTCGAGAGTCGTATGCAATGATCTTAGAAATGCCTAAATAGTTGTTGTATCTTGGGGATGATTGTTGTAGCCCGTACACTCTGAAATATACAGGGCAATCTTATCTTACGGAGAAAGTGTCCAACACTTGCCTTGACTGTGCCCGATCCTAATCAAGTACACTCCCTCCGACGACCAACACCATGTTCTTAGTTCTAAAGATGAAAGAAACTGAGCAAGAAGGTAAAAAGGCTAAAAATCAATTAATCCCTACTACAGGAAACTCAACATCCCAATCAACTGAGGCAAGAGGATTGTTGAAAAAAGTAGCAGCGAGGAAATAGTCAGTTTCGATGATCGTCGTAAAATGATCATATTCCAAAAACACCAATGAGATGGCTTTAGTGATGGCTAGCAACTCCGCCTAAAGTGGTGAGGATTCTGTCAAAAGATGTGTCTGACCTTTAATTAAAAGGTTTTGAGAGTCTCGAACAAAAACACTAAACTCGTTTTCAGAATGTCATTTTTCCACGAGGCATCCACGTTGAGCTTTACGGTGCCATTGTTAGGAGGCGACCATGAAGAGGGGGTAGTAGATATAGACCTACTCAATCAATATTCCTACAGGAAGTCCAAGCATAAATCCGAAGCCCGTTTAGCCATAAACAAAGGATCAATCATAAGACCTTCAAAGAGCCTCTTGTTTCTAGCTTTCCAAATACTCCAACTAGTATGAATAGCAAGTGACAATAGGAAAAGATTACTAGAACCATTTAACAGACAACTAATCTTGAGCCACTAATCAGCTAGACGGTTAAAATCTAAGGCATTAACATGATAAGAAATCGGACTGGCTAGTCAAGTGGCACGGGCATGCGAGAAAATAAAAGTAATGCATCATGCCCTCATCAACAACAGAGCATAACGAACATATAGGAGAAAACAAAGGAATGCGTTTAGACAGATTGTAGGAGGTCGGGACTCCATTTCTCATGGCTCTCCAAAAGAAGTGTTTGATCTTTGGAACAGCCAGAATGCACCAAATACTTTTCCAGAAGCCCGGATCGAGAAGGCTAATCAGTACCAATCGTGAGACTACCATACATAAAACAAGCCTGGCTCTTAAGAATACTATAGCCTCTTTTAACCGAGTATGAGCCATCTTTTGAATGAATCCAAATGTTTTTATCCGGACAAAGAGTTGGAGCGATCCGGATCTTTGAAATAGCATCAACCTTCGGGGCAGAAAATAACAGATTGAGAGTATGCGCATTCCAAGATCTACTCCCTGATGAATAAGGTTCGAAACATAGTTATGCAAACATGAATTTGGAGGTCTACTGGTGATCCTATGATTAGGGCAGACTGGGAACCCACGCATCGGACCAGATATGCTTTGGGTTATTAGGACAAGTAATATTTAGCTTGTTTTGTGTTTTTTGGACAAGCGTGTTTTATTCATCAGTAAATCATCCTTCTAAAAAAAATCAGTAAATCATCCTCAAAATAACATTGATACAAAACTCAATACTATCTTCCGATCACAAGATCGTGGAAATATTGGTGGAATTATCAATAAATTCCCATTATAATATGCTCTTTATATTTTAAGGATACACATCAATTACTAAACATCAATTTTTGAAAAACATGATAGAAAGAATATAAAGTCAACTTTTCTACAAGAACGAAAATGTTTTTAATGCAACTGCACGTGGTCAATGTTTAGCGGGGCATAACATTGTAGAATTAACATTTAACATCTTTTTCTTATACATATTCTTTTTCCTCCACGATTTTTTCTTATTAAATTTTAGAGCAAATTATATCTGGCCCCCTCGAGTTTGATGTATTCAACGTTGGCACCCTTGTTATTCTAAAATCAATTAAAAAATCGTTCCTATTTGGAGAAATTATACGATTTAGTCCCTCATGCCAGAATCAGTATATTTTTCCAGCGAGGTGGCACGGGAAATTGCACATATACCCTTACACCAAAAAACAAAAAAATTCTATTCCTCATTTTCCCTCCTCCTTCCTCCCTTCTCCCTTCTCCTCTTCCTCCTCCTCTTTTCTCCAACAAGATCATCAACAATGGCAACAAAAATGATATAAAGCCTAATCAAGTTATTCTCCATCAAAATCCAATAAGATAAACCCTACCATCATCTAAGAGAGGCCGAACAAGATGGATGGTGGTCAAATTAGATCTTGAAAAAAGCATATGATCGACTAAAATGGAGTTTTATTGAGAACACACTATAAGAAGCAAGACTTCCAAGCAACCTCATCTCGATCATTATGGAGTGTGTCTCAAGTACAACAATGAGAGTCTTGTAGAATGGAGAGATGTCAGATCAATTCATGTCAACTAGGGGAATTTGATAAGGTGACCATATCTCTCCATACTTGTTTGTGTTATGCATGGAACGATTAGTGCACTGGATCTTGAAGGAACATAACCATCAATGATAGAAGCTAATTAAACTTACGAGACAAGGACTGGAAGTGACTCACCTTTTCTTTGCAGATGATGTTCTGTTGATGGCAGAAGCTACGATTGATTAAGCTGATCTCATAAACCAGGGATTGGCTGTATTCAGAGAGGAGTTTGGTCAAAAGATTAGTGTGGAAAAATCAAGAGTTTTTTTCTCCAAGAATGTATCACCAACCATTATGAATTCCTTGAGCCAAAGGATGGGAATCCAAGTCACCTCAGACTTAGGTAAGTACCTTGGGGTTCCAGTAATCCATTCAAGAGCTAGTGATGCATCCTTTAGTTACTTGCTAGAAATGGCCCAAACTCGACTAGAAGGATGGGAAAGTAAACACTTATCATTGGCAGGTCGTATTACCTTAACCAAGTCAGTGCTTGCAATACTACCCGTTTATGTTATGCAAGTGATATACTTACCAAGAGGGTTATACGATAAGCTGATAGAATTAGCCATAATTTCTTGTGGGGAGATACACCTGATTCCAAGAGAATTCATCTGATTGAATGGAAGGAAGTTTGTAAGCCTAGAGTAATGGGAGGTTTAGGTACCCGAAGTGCACACCAGGCAAATGAAGCTATGTTAACAAAATTGGGTTGGAGATTACTAACAAATAGAAACCATCTTTGGGTTTAGATTCTACTAAAAAAATATAACAAAGATTTTGCCTCTCCTTACTTTATTAAGGCACAGCCAAAACAATCCATTATCTGGACTGGTTTATCCAAAGTTGCAAATCTTTTACAAATGGGAGCTGAAAGAGTAGTGAGAAATAGTAACCTAACAAGCTTTTGGTTAGATGATTGGATCCCAGACTCTACCTCACTATTAGAATCGGGCTTCCAACCTCCACAAGAGCAGATTATCAAGTCGGTTAAGGAGTATCGTATAACTGGACAGGGATGGAATTGGCCGTTAATTCAGAGTCTTCTATCGATGGACTGGTGGCCAAAATTAGAGGCAGTATTTCTTAATGAGGAAAGAAGGGTTGAAGATGGCTTAACTGGGAAGTTCTCACCTAATGGGGAGTTCTCTACTAAGTCGACATACCTATTGTCTCTAGGTTATTTTGATATGGTGGTGGACGATGAGAAAGAGTGGAAGAGCATTTAGAAAGTTCAAACTCTAGAGAAAATTTGAGCATTCCTATGGACTTATAAAAAAAGGAGAATCATGACGAACCAAGAACGATTTCAAAAAAGATTTATGGGACATCCCTTCTACCATTCATGTAAAGATAGAACTGAATCTATTAGCCATGTTCTTAGAGACTTTCCTAAGGCGCAGAAGGTTTGGTCGACGTTAGTTCCTCAGAGATACCACTCCTCCTTCTTTGCCATGCCTTCTCTGACTTGGCTAGATAGGAATATGGGCATTGATAACTGTGTTCATCAAGGACTTCCGTGGAATACAGTATTCGCAATGACAACATGGTGGCTGTGGAAATGACAGAACCTTGAAGTATTTGGGGAGCACATTTCTAAGGGAACAAGACAATGTTTATTCTGAAACAAGGACAAGATTATATGACTACGAGCAGCAATATCATCAAGTCCTCCCTCCTCTATCAGCAACTGGCTACAAGTAGTAATTAATGGCAATAACCCTCGGTAGGTTGGATTAAGCTTAATTTGGATGACTCTTCAAAGGCAATCCTGGTCCTACTTCTAGTGGAGGTGTGTTTTGCAATCCTTTAAGTTCCTGGTGTTTGGGCTTTACTCAGAAATTTGGATACTGTAATGCGATTATAGCAGAGTTGTGGGCAGTCTGGAGGGGTCTCTGGTTGGCATGGAAGAAGAAGTACACTCGATTAGTGGTGGAATCAGATTCGCAATTAGTCGTGAAGTACTTAGCCGAGGGAGTGGCAATTGATAATTCTTTGTTTTCCCTTATGAATAATTGTCAAGAGCTGATACGCCGTATATGTGTGGTGAAGCTCATGTATTGTAACAAGAAGTATAATAGGTTGGCCGATAGGCTTGCATCTATGGTAGCTAGTGATGGGCTTCAAGTGTTAGTTAGCCCCCCAGAATACTGTAAGTTACTGCTTGCTAAAAAGGGTAGCCATACTCCCTCATGTAACTCAATTTCTTTTAAATGGAAGGGCGCTTGTCGCCCCACCACCTTCACCAATAATTTTTTTTTCAACTTTGAACCATTCCTAAACTTTTAACTCATCCGTATCTATTAAAAACACATTAAAAAAATCAAATAAACCCTTATCTGGTTCTTCTCCTTCATAAGCCAATTAGATAAAACCTACCGTCATTTTCCAAATCATACACACACTAAATCGGTAAAAACACAAACTTCAATATCTAGGCCAACAACACAAAACCTCCCCGGGAAACATAAAGTTCACAACTTTGAACCAACCCTTACTCATTTTGGTCATCCTCGATTCTGGGTATTCCTTAAAACTAAAAAAACTAAAAAAAATTAAATTCGAGTGTCAGTTCCAATCATACCAAGTGCGAGAACCAAGTCAGTAGTTTTTGGAGTGAGAATTCTAGATGTTGGAGTGAGGGAACCTTTTCTCCTGAAGACGAAACCTGTTTGACAGAGAAGGAGGAGAGAGGGGACGAAATCATGGGACGGTAATGGAGGCGTAACTGAGCAAGGCGTCCAGGTCTAGAGGGTGAACTTCGTCGACTTGACGCAATAGATCAGAGGTCCGGTGAGCCATCAAAATCCCCATCTTTGTCATGTTCTATTTGAAGTAGTTACTAATGGCGATGGCGACTAATAATCCGAAGCTGGAAAAAAATAAAAGGAAGAAAGACTTAACCCTAATTAATTTGAATAAAAAAGGGTTTATTTTTGGTTTTTAATTAATCTCAGCATGAGGATTTCTTTTCTGGTTTTTAGTTGATTCTAAGTTTTAGATTCTGGTTTATCTTTTGGATGTTTAATTTATTCAAAGTTTGGATTTTTGTTGCCATTTTTGATGTTGTTTTTGGAGAAAATAAGAGGAGGATAAGGAGGAGGGAGAAGGAGGAGGAAGAGTTTTTATTTTTTATTTTTTAGTATAGGTGTATATGTATAATTTTACGTGCCACCTCGCTAGAGAAATATGCCGGTTCTGACATGAGGTATTGAATTGTATAATTTTTCCAAACAAGAAGGTTTTTTAATCAATTATATAATAAATGAAATGTCAGCGTTAAATACATCAAATTCGAAAAGACCAGATATAATTTACCCTAATTTTATAGTATAAAGATTTTAATCAAGTCTCTAATTGTAACTTTATACTTATATAGATTTCTACGTTTGTTCAAATATAACCTGTATATATTTTACTATACTAAATACCATTCTCGAAGAAATAAAAATGTAATATATTTTACATACAATTAGTCTCGGTGCCCATGATAATACAAGCCAAAATCACACAAGAAAAAACAAATGAGTTTGCAATAAAGATTATCATACAATCAACTTGTCTAAAGTGTGACATATTTTGTACACAATTACTGTGAGTGTCCCAAGAAGCAATGACAATACAACCTATATGGTTTTTTTCTTCAAACTAGTGTTATTATTCATAAAAAATACCAAAATAGTTCAAAAAAATTAAAATTCTCAAAATAGTATTTAAGTTTTCTGATTCGACCAAAAGAAGAACTTTTAACCTATCTATAATAATAAATAGAGTTTTTCTCTCTAAGAAAAGACGGAAAAAACCAATTTTTGACCAAGAGAAAGGTTGTTTTCCCATCTCTTAGTTTTTTGTATTTTTTGCAGCTTACCACGCATAGATATTAAAAAGTTATGCAAATTAAAAAATTTCTCGAATCGGATATTCGAGTACCAAGATATTACCATTCAATTTTTTTTTCAAATAATCTCTCAATTTGAATTTTTATCAAAAATATTTTTTAAATAAAAAATCTAGCCATGAAAAAAA
>SOPF01028151.1:0-44868 GCA_012979155.1 Hypericum perforatum
CATGCAAGACAGATTCGATGGGGAGAATTTTATGTTATATTTAGTTCACCTTTATTCAAATGAGTATTAATTAGTAAATATTAATGATTTTTTGAGAAAAAATAACTCTATAAGATTTTTCAACTCGAATTTGCGTTTTTAGATTTGCAATATATTATATTTATTAAAAGAATTTTTATTATATTTTAAAAGTCATAAAATTTATTTTGAATCTAAATTAATTGATCAAGTGATTAAGTAGATACATAATATTTATTTTATTGGTGAAATTAAAGTTGATGGATTATGGTAGGAAAATTAATATTCCTCACGTCAATACTGGAAAAGAAAAGTAGGATAGATTCGGTCACATCTTTAGCAATTCGCTCTTCATTTGCCTTCCTTCTATAAGAGATGCTAGCCAATTATTTAGGACTATTACTAAATGAGATGGGGCCGATCATTCAATAACTTGAACTACTCAAGATGGCAACCCTTCAAATATATATTAAACCCAAAATGCCAATTGAGTGTGGGGTGATCTAGCCTCAGTTATTCATTTAGCAATGACACTTTCGAAACTAGTTGGTATTATTTTTTTCATAAGTGATTTTGTATTGATATCATTAATATGTACAATGATCGAAGTTGTCATAGTGTGTAAGATCACTGTAGTGAATTAAGGTAAAAAAAAAAGTCCTGACCACCTAGGTGTAATAAGGAATTAATTTAAATGAGCCACTTTTGTACATGGTAGAAAATGGAATGCAGGAGAAATTTTTAATCGCTCCGTTGGTCATCGAAGATGACTCAATTCTTATTAATTCATAGTCTCCTAGTGATTGCGTCATAAACAGCGTAGCAAACCTTCGCAATCATACCACTTCGGTGGAATCCATTCGAAGCTGAGATGGATTCAGCAACATTGAGGCTCATACACCACGATAGACCAGACTTGTGAACAAAATTAACTTCATATCGTTCCATATAATGATCAATGGAGGATTAGGTGGTCAACTGATTCATCCATGTCGCCGAAACCATCTGCTATTATATAGTTTAATCTAAATTCAAGTCAAATCTAATAAACATATAATTTTTATTCACACAGTTCAAATTGAATACTTCCAATTAAATTATATATAACAACAACCTTTTAACAATTTACTTATATTCTATGATGGGATATTTCAAAGTTGTAGAGAGGGAAAAAGGGGATTGTAAAAATTTCAGCTGGCCCAGGTGGATATTCGACTCATACCAACCTATTATTTCAATGTTTCTTATTAGTTGTATATGTAGTCTATGTGCATGGATCATCTCAGTGACTCAGGATACAAAAGAACGTCTTGGCTCTCTAATTTCGAGCTGGAACTAGACCAACATAATTATTCATGAACATAATAAAATTGCGGAATTAAAAGAACTTCTTCGTTAGACCTAGAAAATTCGAAGATATAACGTTTTCTATGGTTTTGGTTACCGTTGCGAGAAGCTGAACCACGAAATATTTCAAAGTTAAAGACGGCTCCATGAAGTTGGTTGGAGTTTTGGTAAACGTCACTATTCATATAATTCGTTGTTATAAATAAATAATGTATATGTATATAATTTTTCTGGTACATATCATATGATAAGTAATTCATGTCACAATCTCCTATTTTTCACTTCACAAGAAAGCGCGAGCATATCCACCAGGTGTCCATATAAACATACTCATCCGGAAGATTAATCCTAATTAATCAGTATAATTAAATTTTTTCATATTGAGATGTCTTAACCCTTTCTTCTTTTAATTAATTATTGAATCACTATACATTTCAAAATTTCTCAGTTATGTTAAAGTATTTATATTCAACTTAAAATCTTAAAATAATGTATCGGTGTATTTGTAATACTTATAAACTAATCTATCATTTTTTTACTAAGTAATGTGTTATTCCCAACACATTCTCTCAAACTCAAGTCAAAGATTACATTAGTTTTGATTGCACCAACATAGAAGAAATAGGATCGTACGAGCACCACAATAATTTCATGATGAGTTTGTTCTGATATCATGTTAAAATTTTAATATTTAACTAATAAATTAATGAATTTTTAATACTACTAAATTAATTCACCTACTAAGCAATGTTCTATTTTCACCAAATCTTAAAATATTGGTATTATATATATATATATATATATGGATAAAATATATGTGATTTCACGTAGATATAGATAGCATATCTCTGAAATTACACGTTCATGTGTGAAGTTAGATGAAAGTGCAACTTCGTACATTTTCGAATTTATACCTCCAACTATTTTACATATATTTAAACCAGATGTCAACTTATACTAATACCACATTAATACGTTTCCCATTGAACAAGCTTACCCAAAAATACGGGCAATGGTTTTGCGTTAATCATAGACCCGTCTCATCATAATGAAAACGTGTAATTTCTAATTCAGTCAATGTGCTTGTAACGTACACTACCGGGTTAATAAATGGATTAAAAGCTGGCAAATATATTATAAGTTGATGTTACTTAATATTCTATTGACCGATGCATATTAACCTAGAAATGCATGGCCGTACGTACTTCATTCCTAATGGACCACGTCTTTTGGTTAAGTGATAAGGAAAGAGCTACATGATGCTTGTATCGACACACAATTCCCGAATTGATATGCTTATTAAAATGTGATCCAATTTAGTGGTTAACTTTTATTTATTTCCACGAAAATGTTTTTCTACTTAACGCATGGTTTTTTTTTTAAATGATATTAAAAAATATGATAATGTTTGAATTTTTTTTCAACACTGCATCAGCAACTTTCGGATAAGTTATTTATCTCTGTGGCGTACAATGTAAGCGAATAAATAGCATTGTTTTGATGATTCATTACGGACAATTACCCGAGTGATGAAGTGTTATTATGTTCAAACAACCAACCAACGCAAAAGATAAAAACATTACATTATAACTTTCCTTTTTCTGACAGTAAGCAATGAATTCTTTTTCTTTTTTTTTTTTGGGAAATAAAACAATGAAGGTGGACTGAGAAAAGAAGCAAAGGAAAATCCACGATGGGCTGAGCCTGATCTCTTATGGGCTGAATGAAACAATACAAAAAGTGAGTAAAGCTAAGCCCAAAAAATACTGAGATAACATGGAGAAAATAATATTCTAGTTTAATATTAAATCTAGAAATTTCTAGTACTAGTAAATGCAGTATTGTTAAGAAAAAATCCCATCGAATTTCCGTCACTCAAAATTGGTACCTTATTTCAGGATCACAAAGTTCTTAAGAGGGGCATTCACACCATTATCTGTTAAATTCTGTCAATTATGTGCTGAAAATCATCACCTTGTTTTAATGGATCGTCAAATTTCTTGTACAAAAATAACTAAGGGCCTCGGATTCACGAATATCTTTTGTTCGAGTCTCGCGAATATAGAAAACATCATTGTAAAAGTCATCATAAAATAAAAAATCTAATAGTACTCGACTCTGAATATAATCAAATGTTAAACCCGATGTGGTACAACACATTAATACATCATTTGTTCCAAGCAAATCATCAGGAGACGTTCAAGTCGTTTCACATGATAATGTGCAAGTAATAAGAACCTTAAACACAGCAATTTCTGGAAACAATAATGTCAGGATATTGCTGGATGAGCAGCACCAAGGAGCTTCCTCCTGGTGCAGAACAAGCTAGACGGCCTGGACCCCGAGATCGTTCTGAACTACGCCAATGCACATCGACGCGCAGATGCTATCGCTCTTCATGAGGCTACGGGTTCCGCAATTGGGTTTGCTCGAGCTACTTTGCTTAACTGGAGCGGTCCTCTGAGCAGGCGGCAGTCCATCAGCTGATGGCAACTTCGGAGGGCTCAGTTGTGTTGCACGAGTGACCGATTCTGAATTAGGCCTTCCGGGGTTATCAGTCTCGTGCTCATCGCCTGAGCAGACCCGCTCTCTGACCAAACCAAAGGAATAGTTAGCTCCACATAAATGATAAGGGAAAGAAAGAAGAAACAAGTATGTAAGTTGGCCAACCTTGGCAAGGAGGTGGCATGCTTCCTTTGAGGTGGACTGGTCCTTTCATCCACATCGCCTTCTTCGAAATGGGCAAACTGTTCCTTAACTCGGTCAAGTCCACTGGTAAATCACCAAAACTTGCATAAATTAGTGAAAGATCACGAGACCGTAAATTACTTAAAATGTTACCTCTGCTTGTCTCACCTAGGATACATAAAGTGTGTATGATCAGTGCCCCGGAGATACTCCTTCAGCATCTCCGGATGATACTCCAGAATCTACTCCGTTACAAACAAAGTAAATTGGAATACTACCGAGCACGATAATGAACAAACCGAACCAAGCATCCACTAACTTTAAACGTACCTCTCTATAAATTAGTTCCCTCACATCATCTCTTGTGAGCTTCCTCCTTTCAAAGTCAAATTCAAGCTTCGAAATTGGTTGCCTTGAAGGTTCATGCTCTATATTTGCCAAATCAGCAAAATATGGATCCGCTAATGCCTGCACAACTTAAACATCTGTTAAAAAGAGAGCTAAAGGGAATGTCTATGTATCGCTGTCTTAGACCTAACCTCTTCGGCAGATGGGCGGTCTTTAGGATCAAATGCAAGCAAGCGCTCAAGTAGACGCAGTGCTAGTGGGTCAGCATTTGGAAGTTTGCTGGATAAAGGAACCGGCATCTTTTTTCTCATGCCGCTCAGGTACTTTCGGGCCTTTTCGTTCCCAATCCTTGTGATTGTTTCGGGGGGAGGAGTCCCCAGCACATCGGTTATGATATCCAACTCATCCACCACATTTTTGCCAGGAAAGAGAGGCCTTCCGCTCAGCAACTCGGCAAATATGCATCCTATGCTCCAAATGTCAATAGCAGGAGTATACTGCAAGGATAAACACGATATCAAGTAAAAAGTCATGCAACCTGAATTCCGATGAAAAACAGAACGGAATTTAATTTAAAAACCTTGGAGGAAAAGGAGCCACAGAGTTCAGGGGCTCGGTACCATCTGGTCGCCACATAATCCTGAACGAATAAATTAAGATATACGACTCAATCAGTGTCGTTATTAAACAATACAAGGAAGAAATCGCAAGAAGGGCAAAGGAAACATCTTGCATCAAGAAGGTACATACGGTCCAAAAAATGGCAGAAGGTGCATTGTTAAACGACACTCGGGCCAGCCCAAAATCACAAAGCTTCACCTTGCAATCCGCATTAGCAAGGATGTTTTTGGGTTTCAGATCTCTATGAAACACATTTGCTGCAAAAATCAAGAGGGGGATTCATTAGATCTGTCTCGGATTCCTAAGCAACAGGAAAAACATGAGAACCTGAAACTAACCGGAATGTATGTACTTCAACCCCCGAAGAAGCTGATACAAGAAGAACTGATGATGATCCGGAGTCAGATCATTGTTCAACTTAATCACCTGGTGAAGGTCAGATTCCATCAGTTCAAAAACCACGTAGAGATCTTTGAACTCCCTAGGGGAGGGAGGGAGCATTATGTGTTTGATCTGAACAATATCCGGATGGCGAAGCAGCCGAAGAAGCTTGATTTCGCGAAGAATACGAGTAGCGTCTGAAACATGCTCAAAGATATTGGTCATCTTTTTTATTGCCACCTTCTCTCCCGTGTGTGTGTCTATGGCTGAGGCAACAACTCCATAGCTTCCTTTGCCAACTACTTCTTGTATTTCATACTGGGTGGCTTCACCATACTCGGTGAAGAAATCTTTTCCCAGCATGATGATCTGCTCAACACAAGGTAAAACGTTAAAAGACCAGGTCTCATACAACGAAGATGATAACTAAGCTAACTCGGGGTAGAATGTGAACGGTGAATAAGCATCCGTAGAGTGTCTCCAATATAACAACACTCAACTTGAGCAGAATAGTAGATTCCTGAAGAACTTTATTTGGAATCAGTCCTTCAGAAACTAAGATCAATACCAGGTTAAATATTTAAAAGATTCCAATTCCAAAAAAAAAAAAATTGAAAAGAGAGTTTCTAGGTCATTCATATCAAATCTCCAACATACAAGCAATGCTCTTAAACACGTTAATCATATATACTTATTAGAGAAGCAGATCTACATTTTTCTCAGTTCTTTCTGCTTGCACCAAGTCTTTAATACACAAGGAATTCTTCTAAATCCACTAATCATATTGAAAACTTAGAAAAGGGCATCTCCTCATTTTCAAATCTGGGTAGCTCAGGCAACTTGAGCTAGCTTAACCAAATCTCGAATTCGAGTTCTTGAAAATGAAGCAATGTAAATAACTTGTTAGGGAACTTGCCACTATACAAAAATTTTACTGACTCGAACTTGTATTAGTCAGTCTAATGAGTGCATATAAAATCATATAGACCCACAAAAAAAAAACCTTGAAAAAAGGCTCAAACTTTGCACCAAAGACCAAAACTTTCTTACAAAGCAAAGCAAACCCAACAGAAAGCTACAAATTTTAGTAATGGAAAACCTAAAAAAAAAAGCAGCAAATATAATTTTAAAAAAATTAAAAAGAAATTGGACCTCGAGAGTAGGTGGGGAGGATGGAGGAGGTGGATGTTGTTGTGGTAGTGATCGTGGTACTCGCCGGAGGTAGCAACGTCGGTGGAGGAGCTGGAGCGGTCGACCAAGGACATATGAACAGAGATTTTTTCCCAATTTTAATTAAATTGTGTGTTTTTTTGGAGAGATGATGTGGTTATTTATACGTGGGAATTTAATTATTTTAATTTTTAACACCATTGTGGAAAAGTGACAGCAACTTGCGAAGCTTTGTCCGCTAGAAAAATTGGGAAGTCGACAATACAGGAAACCAAATTTTAAATAAGCCAAGAGGGTAAAATAAACGGTATAGAAAAGAAAACGTGTGAAAATAATAATATTTTTTAAAAATAATTACCAGTTTTTTTCTATTTATATATAGGTGTTTTTTCTTCATTTAAAAAAATGATTAAATTAACGGTAAAGAAATCATTTTAACTAATTGTTTTCAAATTATTATCCTTTAAATACAATAATTATTGAGACTTGTGTTGTTTTATTTTTGGAAAACCTCTTACTAAGCCCAATGCTGAAAATAATAATAATTTTTGAGCAATAAATGTTTATGCAATGCATCCACCCGAAAAGTCAGAAGTCGGTTTACTGTTCCATATTTCGAGTGTTGAACAAAGTCAGAGCTCTGTATCTTCGCAGTCTTAATATTTTTCTCTATTCTAAGACTTATGCTATTTCCAGGAATATATCATTTTTTATTGGTGGAAACCAGGAATATATCATTATAAATTTACGAAGTGGTAAATTTTATGGGATTTATTTATCGTCTAGTTGCTAGATTTTATTGGAAATTAATTTTCTAAACATTATCACTCGTTAGAAATTTAGAATGACTGCGATAAAACTAATCAAATATATAATCCCTCTTTCAACGTACAACACTCTATTTGGGACCTTTGGATGCTAATTTTTTTGTTATTATATGGGTTAGTTTAACTATTTTAGGATTATATGTTCTGTTATATTTAGTGTTTTGTATTAACTTAGTGTTAATTCATTTTTTTTAAATAAGTCGTAGCTTGCTCAGAACAAAATAAAGTCAAGACTTTTTCCTGAGTTTGTCAGTTTCTGTAACAATTTCTCTATTCCAAAATGTATGGAAGCCTTTATTATTTTTGCAGTTATAAAAAATCAAAGTTATTTATAACAACTTTAAAATTTTGTATATTTCAAAAATTCGATAAATATAGTTCAATATTGACATATTTTGAAATACAATCTTTTATTTTAACTGTGTATGTTTGTAATTCTGTTAAATACTGATTTCAAACATATTATTGACATTATTATACTTCAAATTTGTAAAAACTAAAAAATTATAGACATATGACCAACCTTCGCAAAATAACTTGAATCAATTTTTGGTAAGAAGTTGTGGGTTTGGTAAGAAGTTGTGGGTTTCCAACAAAAATTTGTGTTCTTAACTCAATCGACAATTCACTTCAAATATATTTTCAAGACTTTTTTACTTCGAATCTAGAGAATTTATAATACAAGAAGTTGTGGATATATACCTTAACTTCTTAAATTAAAGTGAATTAACTCAATCAGACTTTTGAATGAAAAAATATAGTTTTGGATGAATGGAAAGAAATTAATTGATTATTCCATAATTTAGTTTTTATGGATTGATGATGCTATATTCTTATATCACTTCCGCAGAAATGGTTCGAATTCCTACAGTTATGTCTCATAAAAAAATGAGCCACCAGCTTCTTAGACCATCCGCACTCCTGAGTGCCACGTGGCGGGTCGTCATTGGACGACCCGCGCGCCTCGCTGACACGCGCGGCGCCCCTGCGTGTCAGCGAGGCGCAGCTCGCCTCCGAGGGCGAGCACCTGAGTGGGTAACGTGGCCCGCTCTGATTGGGCCACGTCACCCACTCGCGTATTTTTTAAATTTTTTTAAAAAATAATAAAAAATTGAAAAAAATATAAAATAATTTCTAAATTCTTTTTATAATTTTTCCAATGTTTCTATTTTTTAAAAAAAAAATTGATTTTTTGGTAGTTTTATACAATTTTTTGAATCCAAAAACGAGATTTTTGGATAAAAAAAATGTGTAACATATTTTGAATTTTATAAAATTTCTATTTCGAAAAATTGTGTGCTACGATTTTTAATTTAGCGCATTTGAAATTAGGCGAAAAAATATTTGATTCTGGTACAATTAGCTGCATTTTAAAAAAAACTGAGTTGAAAAAAAGCTGATGTGGCTGAGAGCACGAACACTGTAGCAGGGGCAGGTAGGGGTGAGAAAAAAATCGAGCATACCGCATACCGTACCGTACCGCACCGTACCGAAAATTTAACAAACCGCACATATACCGCACCGCAAAATACCGACACCGCGGTATACCGCGATAAAACGGTACGGGTGCGGTTTTTAGTACCACACCGAATACATGCATAATACCGCACCGTACCGCGGTATACCGCAATACCGACACCGCAGTATACCGCACCGCGCGGTTTTTCACCATAACGCATACCGTGCGGTTTTTTTTTCTAAGAAAAAAATTGTGGTACGGTATGAAATTTCATACCAATACCGCAATACCTTACCGAACTCACCCCTAGGGGCAGGAATGTGAGCTGAAAAACTGAGAGCAGAGTCATGATAACGTGACGCCCAAGACACGAACTGTAGCAGGGAAGAGGGGTACAGATGGTCTTAGAGTTTTCACTTTATGGGCCAATTGCAGGGTCAACGAGACGCGGCTTTGAACAAATCAATTACTCACCGTCCACTACAATGGCGCGGCTGTCACGGAATTTTCGTATTATGTATCAATTTCATCAATAAAAAAAACTATTGAGACATGTATTATAAAAACAAAAAACGTAACTAAAATTTGTGTACTAACAAACAAGAAATAAACAAAAAAACTCAATGTCAACTTCGGTTTTGACATCTTCTTAATATCGAATCATTTGAAATATTTCGTCTATAACTTTCAAATAATAGTCATAATGTTAAAATAGAACCTCATATTTTTTTATCTATCCAAAAAATATATTCAGATAATAACTAAAGGGCAAGAACAGTGACAAAAAGTAAAACTCCTCAAAATAGGTGCCCATATCGGGAATAGTACAATACTATTATTTTCTAGTTTAGGCTTTGAAGGGTCGGGAAATTATTATCTTATCCCAATATTCCGGGAGAAGCCGAGATAGAAGGTGACCGTATCCGATGCCCGATGGAGTTGTATTGGGTATTACCTTTTTTTTAATAGTACTGACTAAAACATGCTTTGGAGTTTTTTATATAAAATCACGGGAATAAAGTTAAAAAAAAATTATACAGACTGATACTGCATGAAGTTATTGACATTATCGCATAATAGAAAAATATATCGGAGATTTTTTGAAAAAATCTAAAAATATGAGATCAAAATGAAAAATAATGTTTAGTTGGTATCGCATAAAAAAAATATTATCGTCGCAAAAATAAAAATACGAAAATATATATATCATTATCATATGAAAAAAAGACATGTATCGCATAAAAAATATTAGTATCGCAAAACAAAAATGAGATCTACCCAAATTTTATATCGTCCGGTTTGATTTTCGAATATGGGCGATTGGACTTATAGAGCCTTCTCTGGGCCTTATACAAAGATATGAGTTTTACTATTGTTTCAGAGAATTACATTTTAATACTTATATTTTGCTAAAAATTACATGAGTAATATTATGATTTAAAACGGTATTAATTGAGTACAATAATTTTAAATTAAAATTGCATAGAGTCTCGGACAACTTTCTCAATCCACTGTCAAAACAACATTGTTTTTAACGAAGTGCCAAAATACCAAAACAATCTTTGATTTTTCAGAGGAGACGAATGTGGTTGATAGGGCTTATCACGTCGTCATAAAAATGATGTTCCGACACCTTGAATCAGGAAAGCTATTTGAGGCTCTAAGTGATTTTAGTTGGAAAAAATCTGACTCGTTTGATATGTTTAGATCCAAAGAATTTTTATGTGATGTTTTACAATACCAACAAGTACTAGAGTGTACTTTTCCTGTTGTTTTTATTATCGAAAGAGAGATCATTTCTTCGTTATGGACCTCATTTATTATTATCTGACCCATCCTTTCCCATCTCGCTTTATCTTCTTTCTTATTTTATTTTTTCATGGTTTTTTAATAATAGTAAACATCAAATCGCCAATTCAATTAAATCAGTTTATGATCAACCACTTTTTGGTTTTGTTTAAGATATATTTATTTTTGTCAGCAATGTTTTCTGCATTTATTAGACCCATAGATTGGAATACCTAGTTGCTTGTGGACCAGATTTTTATTTTCGATTTTTATTTCGGGTCGTGTGAGATATGTTTCTCTTGGCTTCTTGCTATGAAAGAACATACAAAGATTTCAAAAATATATTGCCGATTATACAATATAATAAATTTTGGTTGGTGAGAATAATTTTTATTATCCCGTGGCTATGCATTTCGAGAGGGTTGCGTTGTGTGATGTCGTTGTCAGCTTCACAAACATATATAATTGACTTCCACCAAAAACATATAATTGACTACTTTGTCTATTATTATTATTATTGTTGTTGTTGTTGTTGTTGTTATTGTTATTTTTTTCACTTTGTGACGGTATTACACTTCTTCCATGGGATTTTCTAAAAATCTGCACCCGATCCATATAATTAGACCTAGCCGTTAAAAGACTAATTTATCAGAAGTGAGCTACATTGAGTTGACAAATTCCCTGCCAATATAGAAGTTCCGATTAATTTTTATTTTTTTATACTCTGATAAAAAAATTTAAGTTAACTTTTTAAAGGAAGTGTGATAAAAAAAAAATATAATCTCGAATAGAGACAAATATAAAAATTTGATAACTCTTTTATCGTATAATTAATCAATTTTCATAAAACTTTGATTAATAAATTCTGATCTCAATTTGTAAAGTAATATTTTATAATAAAATATATTTTTATATATTTTACAAATTGAAAATATCGTAAGACACTATATTATGTTAAACTTACTTCTTTAACAAATTTTACATAATTATTTATCTTTTTAATGATATTCAAATAATTATCTAGTTGAAAAAATATTTTAATCAAATATAATATTAAAAATACATAATCAAATGAGATTTAGATAATTTGAATGCAGATAAAATATTTATTATTATTTACATATTTATTATTCAAATTATTTTTATTATTTTAGAAAAAAAATGCAAACTACTCTGATAATCTATTTAAAGTAATATTTTTTTTTCAACCATACCAATTTAGGGAAATTTTGCTTCATCCACTTCATCGAATTAGTTCACTCCCCAAGTTCATTATATGCACCATGCAGGATTTACCTTTTCATCTCTTACCCAGCTCATTCACAGGTCAAATGTGAGTTTGGAGAGGCAGGAGCTATTTGTGGCACCGAGTAGAAATACAACAAGTACCATAAAATATATATTCAGACTATAAATAATAATCTTTTAGTAATGAAAAATAATACGTACCATTATTATATTAATTCTATGTAAAGTTTATAAAGTTTGTATTCCAAAATAGCAACTTAAAAACATATTTGATTACTTAAATTTGATCGACATATCTCTCTCTCATATCAATTTAAAAAATCTACCTCTTCGCCCGAGCTCTTCCGGCCGAACTCTTCTCCGACCGAGCACCTCCGACCTCAGTCCTCGCCTTCACACCTCTTCGTAGTCTGCCCGTCCGCCTCGTTGTCGTCAACTCATCATCATCAGCCCGTCTCAGCTCGCCCTCGCCTAGCCGCCGTCAGTTCGTCCCAGCTCCGCCGGCTCCAACCCCTCTCCCCATCGTTAGCCCACTCCAGCCCAGCCTCGTCCCCTCATCGTCAGTCTGCTCCAGCTCACCTCGGCTCATCGTCGTCAGCCCGCTCCACTCCTCGCTCTCTGTGGTCCTCGTACTACCTAGCCTCGCTGTTTAGTGTCTGCTTTACTTCTAAATTTAGTGCTTGGATGTTTTTAATTCCCGTTGTCTATCTTGTGTTTTGTTGCTTTTATTCCCGTGTCGCGTCTGTTTAGTGGTTGCGTTGTTTTTCTGCTTTGTTGTTTATGCTTTTGTTTGTGCTTGGATTGGCTTTTTTTGATGTGGGATCTTTTTAGATTTCATTGTCTGTCCAATAGGTGTGGGAGGAGAACTTGCCTCGGTCGATTCACATCGACCTTGGCTCTCTGCTGAGTGTATCTTATATACACTCAGTTGCCCTCTCGACTTTGTCTTGAGGTTTTTATACCGAACTTCGTTTCGGCATCTTCCGCCTCGATCGATGGTCTTTGTACTTTATCGATCGCCGTTCATCCCCGTCCTATGCATCTTTGCACTCGTTGGACCGATTTCGATTTCTATTTGGTTTTCGTGTTTTATACTTGCTATCTATTTGTTTCGCTATGTAACCTTCTTTTTAATATAAGTTGTGTGCTTTTACCCTAAAAACATTACTTAAATTTGATCTAAATCTTAATTGGTCTCTATAATAAGTATTTGAACAGTTTAAAAAACACTAATTTTTATGTTTTCGTAAGATAATAATAAGTAACGATTCCTGAGTTGTTCTCTCCTTGATGGCATGCATATGACAAAGACCCGAATTACTTGCATGATGAATTTTAGTTTATATAAATTAACAGCCACCAGTTGGGAAAGGGAAAAAGATCTCCCGTAGTTATCAAGCCTGGCCAGAAATCATGTTAGCCATAAATTTATTTTTATGTACGAGATTTTCAGGTAGGAGTTTTCGTTCTTACACTGTTCGATCAATCATTACAAATGTTGTATAACGAAATAATTAGTTTCTAATAAGCAAGCAAAAAAACAAACAAATGAAAGGAGAAATATCAAAGGTGAATAGATTGATGCCGAAACGGTGTGCACACAAATTTCCCGAGAAAAGGGAGATTAAGACCACCCGCAGCGGGGTGGCCGTGCGCCTCCGGCGCGCCACGCGTCGGGCCCAGATTGGCGCCTCGCTGACACGCGCGGTGCCCTCGCGTGTCAGCGAGGCGTGTCTCGCCCTGGGCGACGTGGCCCCCTCTGATTGGACTATGTCGCATAGTCAGCATTTTCTTTTTTTTTTAATTTTTTTTTTAAAAAAAATGATAAAAATTTTAAAAAGGGAAAAAATTAGGAAAAAAATATGAAATTTTATTTTTACCATTTCCAACTTTTCTGTTTGAATAAAAAAAATTTAAATTTTTTTATAATTTTATACAAATTTTTTAATCCAAATAATTAGACTTCTTGGATTAAAAAATTTGTAAAAAAAATATTTGTTCAATTTTGCAATATTATGTTTGATATATATATTTAATATTTTCATAATTTTATAAAATTAGTTTAGTACAATAATCTCATTTGTATTGTTTAAATTATGATATTTGAGATAAATTATGTAATTTGATATAAATTATGTAATTTTATGTAATTTGTATGTAATTTGATGTAAATTTATATTTTTATGTAATTTGATGTAAATTTTGTATTTTTATGTAATTTTTATGTTATTTGATATAAAGTATTGATATAAATTATAAACTCTAACCCTTACCCTAACCTTAAATCCTAACTCATGCACTTATATATTTAAACAACATATTATATTTAATTGCAAAACATATGTAATATATTTTGAATTTTATAAAATTTCTATTTTGTAAAATTTTGCACTTCGAAATAAACACGAAAAAATACTCGAGTTTGATACAATTAGCTGAATTTAAAAAAAACTGAGCTGATAAAAAAGCTGACGTGGCGCCCAGGGCATGGCACTGTAGCAAGGGTACCACTGTAAGCTGAAAACTGAGAGCAGGGGCACGGCTGACGTAACGTCCGAGACGTGCACTGTAGCGGGAACACCAATGCGGATGTTATAAACAACAAAATGTATCGAATCTCTTGATGAATTGTCGGCGAGATTCTCAAATTTTAGAGGTGTGGCTGAGATTTCAGGTTTCGCTATCAAGTAGTAGTAGTGGGCTAGTGGCTAGTGGGTGGAATCCGTTTGGTAAAACTTACTAGGGGAAGCCATCAACTGGTGCAGGCTGTTTCCTCCTCGATGAAGCTAGGAAATTTCCGGAAACAATAAATTATTTTTTTGAACAAACAAATCATTCATGTTGATGTCCTTCCGAGGACAACAAGTTTTCAAGATATCAATTTGGGGTAATAACATATCTTAGAGTTAGTACAAAATGTATTTCGAATTAATCTAACTCGAATTTTTTTTTCATTATGCTATAATCATGTCTTTTTACATGCACCATCGTAAAAAGTTTTTCAACTTTTCTATGTCTATGGTATTCGAAACATTTATTAAACATGATAATTTGATTTGAATAAACATACAATATGGATTTATACATCGATTGCTTGATTTCCAGCCAAGAGATCCCAAAGCTGACTTTGAGCCGTAAAATTGGGAGTGATTACGGTTGCACATCTGTACGGGAATTTCATAGTACTAAAAAAATCAGATTCAGTCAACGACGTGCTTAATCGTTTTACATAATTATTTCATTACTCATTCATCTAGTAGGACGTGACACATCGATCATTATGTATATCATGAAGATAATTCAGATGTGGATAACGGAAACATAGTTTTGTTTAATTGAAAATTTCTATTGAACGATTCTAATAGAGAAGTCAAATATTTGTTGTTTGTGTCACTCTTTCGATAATTTAAAATCATTAGCTGTATATATATGTGTCACAAGAAAAGACATTGATTTTATTCTCACCGACAAAATTAGTTAACAAACAATAAATACTATAAATCAGATGAATAAATAAATTGATCTCACTAACAATAATTTCTGGTTCTACTTCCGTCATTTTAATTCTTGCCAATAAGTTTTTTAGCACGGACCCAATCGATTATATTAACAATAGATATGTGTGTGCATGTATATCCTATTTCACGTCTATAAATTATTTGATCTAATTCCACATATATAATTTTGTAGTTGTTTTTAGGATCAGTAGGGCAAAAAAACAAATTTTTTGGATAAATCTTATAAAATCTTCATTTTAAAGAGACTCGAGATTCATGAAGTGAATAAAAAAATACAAATAAATATCCATATTCTCGTATGAATAATCAATCAATCTCTGCCTCGTTGGTTGAGCCCAAATGTATCTCTTTCTTGTGGGCTTTTCCTTTATGGGCCATATGAAATCTGATCTTTGTGCAAGAAGGCCTTACGGCGTATGTTTATTATGGGCAGATCTCATCTTAGTTTTGATGGACGTTTATTGTAATCCATTGCTCAATTTTCGCATTTGTTCTTAATTGTGAAAATATCAGAAAGATTGTAGTACCTTCATATATTTCAATTTTAAAAATCGAATATATTTTTCTACATATATTACAAGTTCATTATACATTGGTAATTTCAAACAATAACCATTGAAGACGAAGCTGTTGTTTGGTTTATCCTTTATAATACTTGATATATTTATGAAAAAAATGAAAAAAAATCATAGCAAACAAAAAATGTCCCACGTAGCAAAAATACTCTCCACAAACAATAGAATCATTTTTCATCAAGTACTCCACGCACCCCACTTGGGATTATATATTTTCATCTAGTTCTCGAAGACAAGAAAATATTTTATTTCCCAAACTAATAATTTTGAAATGTTTATCAACAAAACTAGTTTCTTCGGAACAAACGTTTAAACAATAATTGAGACGGGAATTTACAGAGATCAGAATTAGGAAGTCCTACATCGAGATTCCACACCAAATTGTCACATTTTTTTTTTCAAGTATACGAAAAAATTTATTGCGTGACATAATAATCAACTCGAAGAAAGAAAATGCATAGATTTATTTCACCATTTTGCCGATTTACATTTAGCAGCCATCCCGTTTTCGTACAAGTAAGATTTGAAGGATCTCATAACTTCCTCGTACGTCGGCCTCTTGTAGTCCACAGCCTGCAAAATTCAGACAATCAGCATCACGACAGTAACTCTAGATCTCTGCATTTCTTAGCGCTCAAATTCGGTACCTGCTCGATAACCTCGTCGGGGTTCGCCCATTTCCACTCCGAGAACTCAGATTCTGCTCCATTTGCTAGGTCGATCTCGCACCCATCGGTCGTTAACCTCATCAGGAACCTGTCACAGTTGGGTTGAACATGTTACTGACTAATGCGCGGACGACAGAGTACTCGGCAAGAGAGAAAGACGCACCATTTCTGCGCTTGGCCGTGCCACTGGCCTCCCCAAAGACGATTAACTTTTGCCTTAACGGTAGGAGGGAAGTCGTAAGTCAGCCAATTCGGGACCTGTCGAAACAATCATTCTCTTAATGTGGAGAACAAGAAATGAATGTTGCACCCTTTATGCAAGAAAAACCGATCAGTCCATCAGCAAAAGACACGAGCAAACCTCGTCGATAATTTCTGCAGATATTACTCCGGTTTCTTCTTGCAGCTGCCTGAGGGCTGCAGACTTTGGCTCCTCTCCATCCTCTATCCCTCCCTGCTTCACCAAAATTACAAAAGTCGCCCGAATAAGCGTCGCAAAAATGACCCTAAGATTACAGAACATATATAAACCAAAACTATTGTTGGTTCATCACAACCTGAGGCATTTGCCACGCTCCTGGTACATTCAATCTGGAGGCCACAAAAATCTGCAACCAGGAAAAATAGATTCTTCAATCTCGAAACGTTTAGGGTTCGAAAACTCGAAATTTCTTTATTCCGATTCGAATTTGGAAACTTGGGCATTTCAAAGTTGGGTTCAGATCACGTATTTTCAGGACTATAATAGAGTTGGTCAACCCTTGATCATGCATGCATCTAACCCAAGTTTGAAAATAAAATAATATTCCAGATCATCAGAGTAGATCATGAACATTATAATAGACATAAATAATTGCAAAATATCTGTCTGACTTTATTTTTATGTGTCAATATTTCTGGATAGATCAAAAGTCATGAGACTAAAGAAAACCAACGCCACCAATCAAACAGCTTAAACGTCAAATCTCAAACATTTGAAGACAATAACCGATCGAATCTCAATAAGTGGTCAACTCATTTTCATCTTTTACCTATCTTCAAATATAAATTAAAAATCTTCATCTTCATAAGCTTTTGTACTTGATTGACCATTAATGAACCATCCAACTAATTTCACTCCTCTAGTTAACGATTGACACAATTCAAAAAAAAAAATCAACTACTCGATCATCATGATACATATATGAAACATCTAAATCTCTGAAAAATATTTCTCGAATTCAAACAAAAACCGAAAAAAATGAAGAAGAAAATGTTTCCCGGCGAGACAATTCAAAGGTGGCACATGTATAAATTAAGTAAACCCACAATCTATTCAGGTTAGAACTAAAACAAGCAGGAACCAACTAAATTTTTTTATTAGACAGGAACCAACAAAGTAATTATGATAAAATTGTCCAACTTGAAG
Organism: Hypericum perforatum; assembly: GCA_012979155.1. Lineage (NCBI taxonomy): Eukaryota > Viridiplantae > Streptophyta > Magnoliopsida > Malpighiales > Hypericaceae > Hypericum > Hypericum perforatum. Next base: position 18,065 of record SOPF01028151.1, read on the forward strand.
CTTGGATTTAAGACAAATAGATACCTGGTTATCTGAGTTGATGAGGCAGACACCGACGTTTGGTCGGTACCCAGATGGAAGACCATCCATTGATTTTTTTTACCCGTCTAACCCTTGCTAGTTATATCCAGAATCACTTTATTGGAAAAGCTCCCAATGTGATGAACTTGGGATATAACGGGTCTTGAAGAAGAGAGACGAAAGTGGAAGAGACAAAAGGGAAATATAAAAAAAAGTCTTAATATTTTAGAATTCAGCGACGGAGCTGACCATTTACAGAGTGGCTCCACTTGTCAATGCTTTTTTTAATTGTATCCAAGTGGAGAGAGATATCATCAAATCAAGCACTATTTATTTATGGTTTTTATATTTGAATATGCACACATAATCAAGTAATTCAAGATTATATTATACACAACTATATAACCAGTTTTTGCATGCTTAATGTTGTAACTGTTGTTGCGAATTTGAATTAAAGGAGTTTATAGACTAAAACTATATATGGATAATTAATCTAAGTGATTCGATACAAGATTAGTGGGAGTTTGACATTTTGTAGCCGATTGCTCGGGAGTGAGTGCCTACCAAAGAGCACTCACTCATCAGGTGTTTGGCTGGTTGCTTTTTTTAATGAGTTTTCGGCGGCGCTATCCTAAGTAAGGAGTTGCAAGCTTATGGTGGGAACTACATAATGGCTTTTCGTCAATTTGATCCGACAAAAACTAGGAAAGTTATCAAAAGTTTGTCACAATTAATATTTTTTTCCTTTTTATAAGTTGAAGATTTTTCTTCTATCATCTACGTAAATTTTTTTTTATCGTTTTCCATATTATTTTTGGACCCGATTGGTTCCATAAACTTCATTTTTGTCATAGTATCATACAATGAAATTTGCCAACATTATTATCCATAAATTAATCCGTAAAAATTATAATGAAAAACCACAAGATGATTGATTTAAGCAATTTATTTATGGGTTTTTTTAAACTCCCCTCAAAAGAACTTTTCTTAAATATATATTTTCACAAAGATTGCGTACCAATGTGAATATTCACAGCTACCGAACCAGAAAAATATGTTGATGAGGTTAAGTTATATATTTTAATTATACTATAATATTTTTGGTTGTCTAAAGCTTTTAATGGACACATATATAAAGACATACAGGAATAAATTTAAAAAGAAAATTTTCTGTCTCTATTTAATCAAGAGTGGTTCCTCCACCGAATAATTCCACAACCACGACCCTCTAAAAAAACTTCCACAATCTTACTTCGTCCAACCATCGTCGATCGAATGGCAGATGATGGTGGTAACAAGGAAGAGCGGGTGAGGTTGGCTGCACCATATAAATAGCCCAGGGAGTGCGGAGTCAACTCAAGATGGCAAGCGCTTGATCTAGAAATGAATGTCAAATTTCAAAGTTTGTCAAAATGAATTTTTTTACCTTTAATAAAGTGATGATGTATTTTCTATCATCTAAATATTTTTATTGTTTTCCATATTATTTCCTATTGGTTCCATAAACTTTATTTTTGGCGGAGTATCATACAAAGAAAATAACGAACGTGATTATTTATAAATCAATCCGAAAAAATAAAAATGAAAAATGCACAAGATGATTGTGTTAAGCTATTTTATTCATGGATCTTAAATTGAAAGGATGGAAAATAAGCAAAGTGAAATTTTTATTAAAAACTCCCCTAAGAATTTTTTTTTATTAGAAATATATTTTCCACGAGACTCTGCTTCATTATGAATAATTTATGCATAGTCCAAAAAATATGTTAGCGAGGTTAAGCCATTTATTTTCATTATAATGTTATATTATTGGTTGTCTAAAGCTTTTAGTGGATACAATGTCATTTTTTTAGGGCACACACAATGACACAAACACACCTAATTAATTGAAAAAATTGAGATGAATTTGAAAAGAAAATCTAATGTCTCCATTTAATCAAGATTCAAGAGTGGTTCTTCCACCTAACACTTTTCACCACAGAGAGGGCGTCCACATGGCCACTGACACACTTAGTGCTATTGGGTATCAACGTTTTTTTAGATCCTATTCTAATTTTATTCTATTACAACATATGCTTAAACCAAGGTTTGAACCTTGGACTTCCACCAATTCAACACCTCCCAATACCACTAGGCTACAAGACCACGGGTCTATTGGGTGTCAACCTGACACTACGATCATTGCGCTATATTAGTGTCATTGTTTATGTGGCACAACCCTATAGAGTTACATGACTTTTTTTCAACCAATTTTTAAAAAATAATATTTTTTGAAAAAAATTTATTTTTCAATTTGTTTTTAACTATTTTCTCATCATTCTATTTGAACAAATTTTTTATATTGTCAATATTTTTATAAAATCATTTATATTGAATAAACAAATTGATGTTTTTTTTAAAACTTTTGTATAATTTATGTGTAAAAAATCATTTCAAATTTTAGGTGTTCTCGAAAACCCACAAATACCCAACCAAAATTTCTCTAAATTCAACCAAGGCTTTCACATAATTTTTTTTCAAAATCCACCAACCAGTTTTACAACAAAATTTTCTCGAATACCAATCTAATTTTAGAAATATCCAATAATACCTCAATCTAATTTTTTCTAAAATAAACTGGGTTTTTCCTAAAATTCACCATGATCACAACCTAATATTTTTCAATATCGACCAAGATGTTTCTCAATAAAATATTTCTCAAAATTTACAAGTACATAGATACCTTTTTACAATTCGGAGACAATGTGTCTCCAAAAAAGAATGCTGAAAGAGCAACATCAAGAACATGGAGTGCTAAAAAATGTTGTCTTAATATCGTCTTATATATAGAATAGTGTAGATCCCACAATCGACAAGGTCAAAAGAGGCATAGACTTTGGGCTTCAATCAAAACCATGTACGACCAAGCTCGAAAATAAAGATTTCTTGAGATTAGCCCAAGAAATATGGAGCATATGGAAAATCTTCATAAACAGCTTAATTATAATTGCAACAAAAGGATTGAGGCATATACCCAATTTTCTAAATGAAAGTAGAGTGGTCATGTCGATTCGAATGTTGTTGCAAAAGTTCAATTGATTTATCCTAGTCAAAATATTTTTTAATGATATGTTAAATAAAGTTATGCTTAAACATCATAAATGGAATCCCTGAACTTCCGAGGACAATATTTAGCCCTCTGTATGAGTGACATGGTATAGAGAGTGGTAGAAATTCTTGAAAAAAATAACCACTAAAGAAGAGGATTATTCAGTCGTCGTCGACCGTACTACTCCTATTAGTGAAGGAGCGACAATAATTAGTCCAATTGACATAGATGCTACCATAAAAAAGAGAGCATCAAAAGAAAAAGAAATAGTCATTTCAAGCGATGATGCGTACTCTACACATATAGATAGATGAGAATCGCGTGCAAAAATATGAATGCTATTGCACAACAAATGTAAGCCGTCATACAATTACAGGAAGAATATAAAATTTGGGGAGTAGAAAAAATAGTGAAAGCTAAAAAATTTAGTGCTAAAACTAAAATACACGGGACGAATATATTGATATTGCAAACTTTATTTTCTCGAAAAAAAGACTCATTTATTAAATAACAAGAAATTCACAAGTTAATGTTGGAACTGCATGAAAAATTAATGGTTCATTTTTTAATTGATGTACTCTTTTTAATTGTAATATAATTTTTTTAATTTATCATATAATATGTACTTAACTTAATATAATATTTCTGTTTTAGAAAAAATTATTTTCAGAATTATTTTTAACAATTTATATTTATTCTAAATTATATTAGAGTTTAATATAGTTAGTTGTAATAAAAAAACAAAATTATAGGGTTTAATACATTTAGTTGTAATAAAAAAATAAAACTAAATTGGAGCAATATCGATGACTGTAATAGTGCCACAATCATAAAGAAAAAGGCAAGAATGATTTGTACGAGAAAAAATAGTAGGGACGAGGACGCAATAGTTATTGGTGGTCTAACAATTTCACTTCGTCCAACCACAGTCTGCTCGAACGGCAGATGATGGTGGTAACAAGGAAGATCGAGTGGAATTGACTACACCATATAAATAGCTCAGGGAATGCAGAGTCGGCACAAGATAGCAAGTGCTTGAATAAGAAGCATCAGATTGTGGGTGGTCAATGGACGAACACGCGGGGTAGACAATTTAAAAAACTATGAAAAATTGGAGTCATCACATTAGCTGCCATTAGTTAAGCAAAAGCTTGTGGATACTAAAAAATAATAAGAAAATTGTTATAAAGTACCGACATAGTTGATAACAATATTGATTTTAAAGTACCGACATAGTTGATTAAATCTTTCAATTTAATCAAACATTGATTTTAAAATTTCAAAACACAATAATATTAAATATTTATTAGAATAATTTTCCCATTTTTAAAACTCATATAACACAACTTAAATTAGTTGATAAAGTACGTTTAATTATCATGTGATATAAACAAAAAATTAATAAAATATCTTAAAATTAAGTAACCAAAACCTTGAGTGTTAAATAATTGATAAAATAATTTTGGCATCGTTTAACAGTTATACTTGGTCAAATTATATCAGTTAATCTAGTAATTATAGTAATTATACCAATACTAGGTGATACATAAAAAAGAACAAAAAATAGCGGGGAAAGAGAAAGCGTTGACTTACCATCATGTTGAGAGAGAGAATAGTGGCAGGAAGCATCTTTAACCCCATGATCTTATTAATCGTCACCTCAACTATGGGCTACAGACCCGAACCGATGATTAGAAAAAGGAAAAATTACTCCTAAATACGTTGTGGTTTTAGAAAACCATATTATTTTTTTTTTCCAAATTCAGTCATTATGATTTATTTTCTCAGATACTTCGAATTCTGCACAATCCAAATAAATTCACAGCCACACATATGTCCACTTGTGTGCCATGTCAACCGAAATGACGTCGACATGAACTTTCTATTTATTTTAAATTATGATGATGTGGTATGAGGGTTCTTAAAAATGACCCAGAGGTCGACCCAAAATTGAGTCCGATCTTCGAGTCAATCGGTCCAGTTGTTGGTTAGGTCGGATTTGTTTTCTTCTATTTTTTGTATTTTTGAAATATATATAGGTATATAAGTAAATAATTTATGTAATAAACTAATAATAACACAATAGATTACAAAATAACATATAAACATACTAATTTTTATAAAATATATAAAAAAAAGTATACTTACAAATGGATAATCTCGAATCGAAGATAAACCATTTAAAAAATAATATTTTTCGATTGAATCGTCTGGTCAGATCAGATTTTTTGGGCAAATCATTTGGTCTGACCAGAATTCACATGGTTTGCAAGGTAGGCATTTTTTTTAAAATGATGGGAGATGATTCGTTATTCGACCGGTCGGATCGAGTTTTTTAAAACCTTGCTTAGTATATGATAAATTACTAAATTAGTCCTACATTCAAAATATTTTTTTCATAAAAAGCTCCTTTCAATTATTTTGATCCAAAAAAAAAATTCTTATTCCAAAATATGATTTGGTTGATTTAAGTTCTTATGCAGAGTTGAGACGTATATCTATAACTTTATAATTTATGATGTCTTCAAATTTGAAGTGTAAGAATGTTTAAAATACCTTTGAAGTTTGTAGTTGGGTGAGTATTTTTGACATCCTTACAATTTAAATTTGAAGATATCATAAATTATAAAATTATAGATATATGACTGAATTTTGTACAATAATTTGAATTAACTCAAATAGACTCTGAAGTAAGAATTTGTAGCCCCTAATAAAAATACATTAAAATAGGTTTTTAAAATATTTTATTTTAAATTTAAAACTAATTTAGTAATTTATTGTATGTCACGTCATCATGATTTAAATAAAAATTTAACATCATTGTCATTTTGACAGATGTAGACAGACATATGTCCAGACATCTATTTGAGCTACCTGGAATTTAAAATGTATGAAAAAATAAATCATAATGACTGAAATTACTTTTCTGGAGAGTGCTAAACTATATTGTATTTAAATATACTTTTCTTCTTAAAAAAAAGAAAAATTTTAAGTGATTTAATAGCGAGATTATTGTATTTTCTGTTTTGTATAAATGTTAATGCTTCTATTTTGTTGTTGACTTAAAATTAACTATTTACCTTGGTGATAAAATGATAACATTTTACAGCGAGCGGTCGGATAATTAATGTGTTTGAAGTTGCACGTGACGTTTTGTTTAAAAAAGATCATATCACCGCTCAAGTTTTCATCCATGATTAATAATTACAATACTTTGAAATCGATATATTCTTTTTTGTTTCAGTGTCTACAAATATTGGATCAGATTACGTTCGGAGTGAAAGTTTAATTCCAAACAGTATGAAATGAAAAATATAATGCACTAACATATTTTGTTATTCAATATTGAAATATTTTATCTATCATATTGATATATTTCGCATGTCAACATTCACATAATACAAAAATAAAAAAAAATACTAACGCAATTCACCGTAATATTCTTCCCCCACCCAATCCATCTCCACAAATATCATGCGCAAAACCTTAAAATCACATTTGGGTACGTGGGCTTGGAACTTGACTATTGGGCTTCGATTTCCTGGGACAAACCTCGACCAACTAACTGATTTAGAACAAAAAAAGTTATTCATTACATACAATCAATCTTAGTGGGTGTTTGGTTTGGCTGTTAGAGATTAGTGGTTGGCTGATAAATATCTATCAGCCAATTTTTAGGTGTTTGGTGAACTAAAAAAAATTGGCTGTTGAAACCCAACAGCCAATTTTTTCAACAGCTAGAATTTATAGCTGTTACATTTAGCTGATGGCTATTACAATATCAAATTACTAAATAGCCCTTGATCCAGATAATTTCTAATTAAATATTAAATTAAGAGAGACGCTTCTTTTAATTGGCAAAAATATAGAGATAAATATTAAATTACTATATTAAATATTAAATTAAGAGGAAAACTTTTTTATTTGTGAAAATATAGAAATAAATACTAAATATTACTATATTAAATATTAAATTAAGAGAGACACTTTTTAATTGACGAAAACATAAAGATAAATAATATATATTATATTAAATATTAAAGAATGATGTTTATTAGTCAATTACCCTTATAAGTAATTTTACAACTCAACAACAACAGCCAATGCTAATTTACCAAACACTTTTGCAAAAATCAGATATCAACTATCAACCGAGTACAATCAGCCAACAGCTGATCAGCTGACAGCCAACAGCTAACAGCTAATTTTCATCAGCCGTACCAAACAGACCCTTAAACCAAGTAGTCGTTACATAGATCACTGAGCCTTTTTTTCCTAAGCAAACAGAGCAAGGGGCACGGAAGTAATTTCACAAGGTGTTGGTTGACACCGGAGACAGTTTTGACCGACTCGACGGGAGCTGATCAGTTGCAATCAGCTCGATCCGATGGAGGCGGAGGCGAACGTGCAGAAGTACGGAGTCCCGATCTACGCGGCGGGGTGGGTCCCACGCGCGGCCCACCTCAGATCCAACTCCGACGAAGGGAAAGAAGAAGAGACCGAGAAGAAGGAGGAATACTACGTCGTATTGGCTGGGGGAGGAGGCGAAGGGCGGAGCGGCATCCCCAACGCCGTCCTCATCTCCCGCTTCGACCCCGCCTCCAACTCCCTCTCCTCCCAACCCGTAATAATCACAATTTCTATTTTTTTAAAATATTTTTCTTAATTTTATTATTAATACTAATAATTGGTGGAATGCTTGTGATTGTGTAGGTAGCCAGGCTGGGGCTCGGCTCGGATTTACCGTACAGGATGGCCGTCCATCCCGCCGGCGACGGCATCGTTTGTGGATTCCCCAACCGTTGCCAGTTATCCTCCTCTTCCCCTCTCTCTCTCGTGATTTTTTTCTCCCTTTTTTCTGTTTGGCGTATCGAAATTTGGAATTCCGGATAGGATTTTGGTGAATCTTGGTAGCTAGCAACATATCGGTTTCTAGGTTCTTAAGAATGGTGATTCGACATTGGGATTGAGTGATTGTGAGCCGGAGACGAGGATGTTGATAAGTAGGGAGTAGTAGGTTGATGTTAAACTCAGTGCGATGAAACGGTGGAAGATGAGGAAAGGGGTGTGTAACGGTTGAAGATGTTAGTGTCGGCTTAAGTTTAAGTAGTGGGTCTTGCAGTATGGGGTTCTACAATCCATGCAGCTGGTAGAATAAGGCTTTTGTGGAATCGGAAGAATGATTGGTCTGTGGAATTCTTGTTAAACAATGTTATATAATTATATTTCCATCCTAGTTCTTGCATTTTTTGTTCGTATCAGACGAGGTAGTCCCTTGCAGTCCATTTTGTTACTCAACGTTCACTGTGCGTGCTACCTAGTTTAATTTCTATCGACTGGTCCATGGAGCTCTGAACTGCCACCTGCTTTTGTTTTGCAGGTTATATGAGTGGGATAGAGTGGAGGAGGATGGTGAAACTAAGTTATTACCCAGAATATCAGAAAGAGTTCTCATTCAGCTAGAAGACGTAGAACAGCAGTTGGCTTTGGCCTTTAATAAAGACAGTTCTGTGCTGGCTGCTGGTGGTGAGGTAGAGATTCCATCCTACCAATTTCCCCGTCTTTCCGTGGCCTCCATTTTGCTGCATATAACATGATCTTTTTTTCTAGCTTAATTAACCCCCCATCCGAAGGAAAATCTCAATAACTTCTTTTAGGTAATGAAATAGTCAATAGTATTGCTAGCTTTTAGCTATAGTTAGAGTACTCTTATTGTTTGCTGTATAGTTTCAGTTTGTTTTGTCGCCATTTCGATGAAAATGAGACAAAATCTTGCATCCATGGCCAAGGAAAGCATGCTATACGATACTCTGCTTTTTGTGCAGTACAGGATGGAAAATTGAGGGTTTTCAAGTGGCCTAGCATGGAATATATTCTTGAGGAAGACAAAGCCCATCCTTCAATCAAGGACTTGTGTTTCAGGTTTATCAACTGCTTCTTGAGCTGTGATCCTACACTCCTGAATGTGAAAGCCTCGAAACTCCTTGTTTCTGATACTTGTGTTTTTGATGCAGCCCTGACGGTAAGTTCCTCGTCTCCTTGGGTCGAGGAGCTGGCAGGGTTTGGGATGTAGCTTCTTCAAGTCCAGTGGCCACCTTGGCAAAAGAAAACGTATGTGACAAATAGCATGACCCTATCTCCTAAAGCTGTATTGTTATTTCACATCTCTTAGAAGATTATTGGTTATTGGTCAACGGCAATTGCAAATGATTGCAGATCGGACTTCAGTTTGAAGGCTTCCTGCTACATTCTGTTCCTTGCTCATTTAAAGTCTTTTCTGCCGAGCAAGAATTATGTTGAAATTGGATTGCTAGAAACCATGCAACAAATCTTGGTTATTCAGTAAATTGTCCGTTAAAAACAAGCATGATGATGAATCTTTTCACCAGGGGGCCTTAGATAGACTCTATTACTGAATTTGGTCTCTTAACTCTCAGGACGAGGCCTTCGTCGGCTGCAGATTTTCTCAAGCTTCTGACAGTTCACAGGTTCTTTATATTGCTGCTATTAAAGGTAATGTTTTATAGGTAATGTTGATGTGTGCCCTAGGTCATATTCATTGATTTCATTCATCCCTTTGGCAATATTAATAAGCTAAAGCCTATCATTTTTAACATCCTCCAGGAAACTTTGGTAGTATCCAGACTTGGAATACTTCGTCATGGAAGAAAATGGCTTCAAAGAAAATGCCCTGTGAAAATATTGCTTCCTTCGATGTCTCACCGGATGGAAAATTCCTGGCCATGTACCAAACTTTCTACCTCCTCCAATGTTCAGCAACCAGATCTTTGGGATCTTTGTCCTTACAAACTGTCGTTCTCTCGTTCTTTCTATCTACAGTGGTACAGCCCAAGGTGATGTAATTATTGTACGAGCCAACAACATGCGGGTTTTCTCAACGATCAAGAAAGCACATATTGGCATTGTTACAACAGTATCATTCTCAAGGGACTCAAGGTTTGGAGTTATATGTTGTCTTACTCCTTTTCTCGCTAGTTCATTTTTTTCTATTACTGCCTTCTGAAGTATAATTAATGCTAAAGCATGCCTTCGGAACGCAGGGCTCTGGTCTCTGCATCGATGGACTCTAGCGCAAGAGTGACACTGGTGGAAGACACAAAAGCTGGCAATGGTGGTGGTAAGTATTCTAAAACTTCCACATTTCTTCCTATTTACTGGAACTCAGGCCAAAACAGACAAAACCGTGGCTGCATGCTCTGGAATTTCACAAAGGTATAATTGCAGTAAGTGACGACATCTTTTTTTTTTTTTTTGCAGGTGGGTCAAGTCTATGGATCATTATACTCGTCCTCTTGCTTGCAGTTGCTGCATATTATATGAAGAACCAAGGAAAACTTCCTTACTTAAACTAAATGACATACCTACAACAAGTGCTACCTTTAATATGTAGTTTGATACTAGTTTTGACATTGTATATGACATAAGCTGTCACAATTCTGGATCCCCCCCAGTAACACGATTTGTGGGCTTGGATTTGGATGGGACAAGAAAGCTTCTACTTCATTTCCATAATTACAATCTAGTCCCATAATTTGTCATTGTGTACTGATATGTCCTTGCCAAAACTTCTCCGAGTCTGTGAAGATGTCCTCCGCCTGCTCCAAAAGTGTGCCATATATGTTGAGTTGGGCAGCTTTAGAATTTAGTAGGAATTTTGTTGTGGCATATGTGATCCTGCCAATTTCGAACATGATTATAAGTCGGCTTAGTCGGTGTCTAGATGTGGATGGTTTCGACCAAATAGCTCATCATGCCTACAATTAACAGCTTGTACAGCTTCAGGATTTCCTTATTCCAAAAGTAAGACTACCAGAACTAGACAAATAATTGCGCCTAGCTAGTAGCTATCTGGGTAGTTTTGTTCTATATATATGCGTGGATGTATTTATACATTGCTGGAAGGTTGGCCTTTCTTGGATGAGGACAGTGAAGCCACAGCCTCTCCAACTGACAAGTAGAGGGTCTCGGGGTTGATGATGTTGCGGGGCTCATCCGCAAGCTGCAGCTTCTCTATGACCTCCCCGAGTGGATTCACAAGCACCATCTGCAATTAGTATGCAAGTTGATGAATCCGATAAGTGTTAATTTAGGTGATTATAGAAGACGTGAGCGTATTTGCTTGCCTCTATGCCTTTGTTGTCAAGTGCTTTCTTCAGATCCTTGAATAATGAGATCCCACTTGTGTCAATTGCACTCACAGCTGTTGTGTGACAAGTTAAAACAAGTTAATTGCATATGGAACACAAACAACAATCCAATATAACTAGGATTCAAACCCTGGTCCTGGATTCCGAATCCCCGCCCACCTTGTCAGTTGATCCAGGTTTGAGGGTTTGTTGTGTTCATATGCATGTTATGCTTACCTGAAAGTTCTAGGATGATGTACTGGATGCTCGTGTTGTTCTTTGTATCTTTTTTCGTTTCGTTTTCTTCTATCCATCTCATGATCCTGCAGAGGAATGGCTTGCCAGAATTAGCATATGCAATTGAATCATGAAGAGAATGTTAGATGATATATGAGTGTATACCTTTCTTTGAGATAGGTGGTATTGGCAAAATTTATAGAAGCTTCAATGCTTAGGATGAGGAAACCAGGTATCCTTAGTGCTTCTTTGTATTGGTGAAGGTTGCGGTACATATCGGTCCCTGGTATGTTACCAAGTAACACTGTCTTTGGCCTTGTAACTTGCAGCAGTAACTTGAATATCGATATTCCGACCTGTTGATCATCGCATTGTCATGATTTTGATAAGTTTAAGCGTAGCAGAGGGAATATAGTCAACTTTTGAGCAATGAACTCACCGCGAGGGCGAGGCCGACCTGGACTGAGATGAAAATGACACCAAAAAATGCACATAGCATCACAACGAAGTCAAATTTGTCAATCTTCCAGATGAGGCAGGCGGCCGGGATGTCGATGAGACCGACCACCGCTGTCACGATGATGGCGCCGAGCACCACATTCGGCGTATATCGGAAAAGAGGCATCAGAAACAGGAGTGTTACCATGACTGTCACGGACATTATAATGTTAGACACTGCAGTTTTGGCTCCTGCATTGTGGTTTACTGCTGACCTGGAGAAAGCACCTGCAAGTTCAACACTGTCAAAACAAATTCGAATCGAAATCGCACATTTCGGAGATCGCTGAGACGGCATTTCGGTACCTGTCGTAACATAGCAGGAAGTGGTGGAACCAACCATGTTCATCAGGCCAATTGCCATCATTTCCTTGTTACCATCCACTTGGTAGTTCTTCAGAGCAGCAAATGTCCTTCCAACTGCTATCCCTTCCTGTGCAAAGAACATCAAACATTTCCCTCATGCTCAAACCCGGCATACGATTCGAGGGACCTCGACCACGAAAATTAAGAACGTCGGATGCAGCATCTTACAGTGAGTGAGAGGATCCCAGTAATAAAGCCAGTTTTTATGGACAGGCCAAGGTAGCTGCCATGGAACTGTAACATGTTCCATGAAGGAGGGTTTAGCCCTTGCTGTAGTTTTCCAATCTGTCAATAGTGTAAAATGTACATAGTTATTATTGCAGCATAGAAGTTTTATATGTTCTAATAGATGATTATACAGTTAGGAAAAATTGATTTAAAGACTACCGGTCGGACCGGAGAATCGTATATTAGAAAGAAAAATAAGTTGAATGAACCCGAAAAATTAACTTATTATTATACCACACTGATGCCATGATGTTGAGCCTTGAATGCAAAAACCAGGAGAGTGGATATGATCACAGATGCAAGAGGTGCTCCAGCAGATACCCAGAATAGCTTTGGCTTTTTCATGCTCTGCAATTTTAACATACATCACGGAGACTAATATTAATTTTGTGGATTAAATGTTACGTAAGTAACGTGATAGATATGAACAAATAATTATTGGGTTTATTCTAATTGGTTGGTTTATAATTTTGATTCCCGATAAGATCTCCGGTTAAATTAGAATGACCCGTGAATCTACTTGAATCATAAGATGTAATTATTAGACAACCGAAGGAAAGTGTGTGTTTTTGTCTCCTGGTGTTAAAGGTGTATGGGCCCACAAACGGACAATCAGGAAAAGAAGTTTTTTGAATGGGCCCAAATACACCTATAAAGCCCACAAGAAAACAAACAAAAAGAAATGGGGTGGTGAAGTATAATGTTTCCCAACTTTTGGAGAAGATCAGAAGAACAGATTTCACGTCATCTTTGCCGACATTCACCCACATCTCTATCCATATTATAACCGTCCACCACCTTCTGGTGTTAATCGAAAAATATATTATAACCACCCATATTACAGATCAATTAGTTTAGAGTTATTGTAATTTAAATAAATTGAAATTTTGATCAAAACTTAGTGGTTCGGTTTAATTCGGCTCAAATTGTACCGAACCAAATCCAACCTCTACTTTGATATAGTCCATATTATCTCTCACCGGGTCCTCGATGATGTGCTAATTCCGTATGAATCTGATTCTAGCCAAATGCTGACCCTTCACATTCTGTGATTGGATCCAGTTATCCAGCTAGACACGGAAGTGGTTAATACAATGTGTAACGTTTAAGAATTTTGAGTAATTTAGAAGAAAATAAAACAAAAATTGCATGATGGAAATCAAGGAAAGAGGACCCGGAGAGAGGATCGAATCCATGCAAGCAACAACTGGCATCGAATTTAAATCCAAAGTATGTGACCCATTTAGGGTACACCCGAACAACCTAATTGCAAATTGATATCATCGTTACACGTTCTATGTGTCTTTAATTAGAAATGGAATGTCATGTACCGAACAAAGTTGGTAGTACTAGATATGTCATCTAGTATGGCTTTTAATTGCTTTGTCCGGCACAGAACCACATGGGTCATTACATCTGTCACTGTCCATGCATTATAGGATCACGGAACGAATATGATTCTGACCTTAATTTCACAAAAAGGTCTGTAATATATTATACGTGAAAAATTCTTCTTATGTATATGAGTACGTTTCTATATCCATTAGGGGCCGACCCACATATGATAAAAAAATATATATACGCAATAATAGCACGAGATATAGCTCATTAACAAGTATCCCTTTGGTTAAATAAATTAGTCAATATAAGATTACGACATTGTTAGTTATTATAGTGATATTCCATACTTTTGGATCTGAAATGTATATTTTAATAAGGCATCAATACATTTTGCGTCAATTATTATGTCACCCGATGTCTCATTTAGTGAAATCAAAACCGATACAAAAATTTTGAATTTAATTTTTTTTAATTGGGCTTTAACAACCATTCCTTTCATAACACGGCAACCATTATGAAAAGTCTAGAAGAGGTTTGATTAAATTTTTAGCCATAAGATAGCAGAATCGTGGCGGTTTTAAAATGGGTGAAGGATATGTAGGAGAATTAATTTCGATGCTGATAGATGCAGACAGTCAAAACCGTGTGCATTAAAATTCTCAGCTTTTAGATTTTGTCACCAAGTAGCAGGTTTTATGAAGCCAATGGCGGTGTAATTAAATAATGGAAACCTTTTCGAGATTAAACTAACAGATAATAATTTTACTAAAAATAAATTTTAGTACTTGAAGACGAAGAGACCAGCGAAGAAAAAGTACGTACAACGTGTCTTGTTACGAGCAGGAACACCAGGAAGCAAACTCCCATTAATATTGTTTGCCACGACCACTGCATCAATTATTGAAAAAGTAAGGACATAAATTTTAGTATTATTATTTAGATATAAATGATGAAATAAAATATTCCATAAATTTAAATATAAGCCACATACATAATCAATAATCTTAACCTACCTAAAATCATTCTTTTTCCCGGGACTTATAAAAAATATTTATACTCTGGTAGACTCAAAATTTTAGACTCAATGATAGAGAGCTACAGATTTGTACTTAAAAAGTTATAAGTGTGAGGATTTTATTTAATTTATTATTTAGGCTCCTTTTATAAGTTTGTCAAAAAATATTCACACACAAATATTCTCCATAATTAAAATTTTGAATAACCATCTTTGTTTCGAAAAAAAAAAACTTTCCAGCAGAACAATAAGAGCTTTGTATAATTACCTCATTGGTGTTGTGGAAAACAGAACTCAGAACAGGAACTATGCCCATTTGCTTAGTGAAATGAGTGATCCCAAGAAGGCTCTTGAGCTGTTGTAGAGACACTATAATTGCTGCTCCAGCCATGAACCCAATTAATGTTGCCTTGGAAAGAAAATCTATGATAAACCCCAACCTGCCACCATTAATTAATTATGTTTCCTTCATAACATAGAATCAATAAGTTATAGTGTTTTAGTAATTAAAAATATAGTAATATTAAATATTTGTTATGCATTTTTCAGTTTAAATATGGATCGATCTGTTCCGATAGATATCTTGACACCTATAAAAAATATTTAATAATTTATATATTAACAAAGTTTCTCACCTTAGAAATCCTAGAGAAGCTTGGAAGAGGCCAGCAAAGAAGGTGGAAGTGAAGGCCAGTTGAAGGAACAAGATAGGGTTTTGGGTTGGAGAGACTTCTTGCCTAAGCATTGATCCCATCACAAGAGATGCAATTGAGACTGGACCAACTGCCAGGTCCCTTGAGCTTCCAAGCACAGCATAGATCAGTGGAGGAACAAAGCTTGAATCTATTTAATATATTCAACACATATTAGTTAATTAATTAAAAAATAAATTACAAAAATATATAAATTATTCAGGAAAATTCATATAACATTAATATGGAGAATTAAAAAAGGTTGGTTTGTTGACTCACATAGGCCCACTATGGGAGGTAGACTAGCAAGCTTAGCATAGCTGATCCCCTGAGAGGTTACACAACGAAAGAGTTAACTCTAGACATTTTTTACACATTCTTTTATTAGTAAATTTTCGTATTCAGAGTCGAACACTCGGACGTAAAACCTGAGGAATGGCCAAGCTAGCAATGGTCAGACCAGCAATAACATCAGATTTGAAGAGGCTAAAGCTATAATTAGGGCCCCATTGGAAGATGGGGAAAACAGACTGAACACCTAGGATCCACTTCCTCCTCAATGGCTGCCCTTTGAAATGGCGCAAAGGGTCATCAGGGAAGAAGGTCTCCTGAAGTGAGGACTTGAGCTCCTGTAGGGTGGTCTTGTGGGGTGGTGGGACGACTTGGTGAGCCTCCATTGCTGTTATTTCTAAGCAGTGGGAGTTCTTGTTCATGTTGTTGCTAGCATTTGGCTCCATTGGAGAGAGAGAGAGAGAGAGAGGGAGGGAGGAGAGGGAGAGAAGTTAAAGGATGTATCAGAAATACATGAAATGTCTTGTTGCTAATGGGACTGTGTGTGTGGCTTGTTGGAGAATTTTATTGGGTCTCCAAGTTTTTTTAGCAAAAATTTACAAAAAAGTTATTAATGTCATTTCTTGAACCATCGAACATCAATTTTTGTATACAATTTATATTGAGTTTTCAAGACCTAGCTTTTTTTTCAAGACAATTTAATATTGGTTTATGTGCAATTAGCGCTTGAAATATTTATTAGTTATAATTTTTGCTCATCCGCAATTTTATAGTAAGTTTAACGTACTTCACTTTGATTTTTTTTTCTATATTTTTTAAAAATAAATATAAAATATTATCATTTAATGTATTTACATAATCATAAAATTAGTAGAGGATGAACATATGTATACGTGTGTCAAGAAATTAGTAGTATGTTCCGTAGGGCCGCTAAACTCCAATATAGTCCTCTCCTTGGTCAAATTAGGGGGTAACATGAAATTAAGAGGAATGAAAGAGTTTGACCCAAAAAAGCTTCGTCATGTTCACCTGGCTAGTTGGTATATAACATGTTTATATTGTTTATTTATTTTTGTGTATGTTTCTGACATCAAAATTAAAAAAAAAAACCGAAATAACTTTGAAAAAATATTTATAACTTTGTAATTTTTTTGAATTTTTTGAATACATACATAATCAATTATTCTACCTTAATAAAAATGTATAGAGTTAAATCGTGTTAGGATGGTTTAAAGAAATACGAAGTTAAGGCAAGGAAGGGAGATGCCGAGATGGACAATTGAGGCCAAATAAGATGTCATCTCTTACCAGATATCCAAAATTGATGGTTATTTGGCAAAATCATATCGTAATGCGAAAAAAATAATTTTTATAATCTCGTAATTTGTTAGGAGAAGAAGTGCAACCTGAAATGTCTTATCCATTATATTCATCTGGGTTCGAGAATAACTATCTTGTCGTTTCTGGTTCGACTTTTGGCAGAATAAATCTGCTATTATTCCCTGATAACTTTGTTGATACGGCGATATGGGTTTGGATGCAATGGCTGCTTTTTTTTATGTAGATCCTTCTCTTTTGTACATGTTATTTCCTTTGTCTGAAGTTTTCTTTAACTCTGCAATGGTGTATGTTAGGATCTAGTTCCACTTCTGGTGTACAAATTTTATGACTTATTAAAAAAGGCCTTCGTTATAGATACGAACTTTCAAAACGGTGCGCACTTCTCTATAAATTGACAGTAAAACCTATTTATATTGTTTTGGATACATATAAACTAAATAGATTAATTCAAATTTAAAAGAAGTAAAATTTTTTCAAATATGATAAAAAATTTATAGCATATATTTAATATTACTTTATTTTGAAACACACGAACTTAATTTTTTTTTTGTGTGGTAAAAATGGTGGGATTAAACTTATATAAATAGAAAAAGCCACTTCAATGGCCCTTGGTCGTGGAAAATAATTGCCGCTTCGTCGTAGCATGTGTCTGTCTTAGATCATTGGCGAAAATCCCAAGTCATGATGCTCACTGGCTAACATCACCCAAGCAATGACATAATTATTAGGGACCAATAAGCCAAACTTTTAGCATGGGTAGATACTTTGACCAAAATATTCAGAAATTATAATCTATTTTAGAACTTCCCCCTTTTTTTATAAGTTTTCCTAACTTTGTTGCTTCGTGAATATAATTCTATTTTTATTTTTAATTGTTCCATGATGATCATTTCGGTAAGTGTTATTTCAATATAATGCTACTTTGATTTCATCACTTTGTTAATCCTGCGGTTCCATTTTGATTGCCATTTCATAAATAGTTAATGTGGTTGTACTAGTTTATTTATTTATTTATTTTTTGAGATTCTATTTTAATTCCTATTCTAAATCCTATTATATTACATCAGAATGTTCATGTCAGGAATCGACCCTTGACTTTATCCCACCTCACCCCACCCAAATGCCACCGGACCAAATGGTCACTCGGGTTGTTGTACTAAATTATTATTATGTTATCATTAAGATGATTTCATGCGTATCCTTATTCGTTTCACACCCACGGACGTCAAAGATGGATTGAGTTCTCTTGTGTGTCCTTGTTCGTTTCATGGAATTTGCAAAATTTTCCTCTATCGTTCCACTGGAACTTTAAAAAAGGCCTAATTTTTTGGGCGAATCAACAATTTTGAGAATGACAGATTGATCGAAAAAGAAGATAGAGATTGGTAGGGGAAAAAATATTGATTTGTAAAGTTGAGCAAAGTATGGGGAAAAAAAAGGAAGGGTCAACATCAACCAAGAGATTGAGATCCTTATGAAAGTATATCTTGCCTGATGTAAATTGGATCAACATCAATCATAAGGATGAGAAATTGGATAATTACAGCCACTATTGATCAATTTATAGTCACTAGTGTAATTTGCCTGATATAAATTGGTTCGAGTGTTAAAATTTAATTTGAATTTGTAAGATGCAAATTTTATGAATTCAAAAAGCATTATTATGTAATCGACTCTATTCATAAGGATCCATAATAATTGAGTCTTAATATTAGAAAATTTAGAGAAGTGACTAACTATAGAGGAGAACAGAAGAGAAGAAATGAGACAAACTAGATATAACAGATAAAGATTCCATTCTCGCGCATGAAATAGAGAGCCACTACAAGAGATTCATCCGAATTTGATCGTCATCATCAATAGAAGTGAGAACCCACCATTTAAATCTTGTTGTCTCATACCACAATGTGTACAATGATAACTATATATCGGTCTCCTACATTTTTTGGCCGATGTTCTCAATAACTAGAGGAATTAAGTGGATCTGATTGTTAAGTGGTGACAAATTTTTTAATTAATATTTAATATTATTGTATTATTTGAAACTCAAACAATTAAATCTCTTATTTAAACTAAAATAACTTATTTATCAGTTAATCTAAATCCAAATGAATGTATTAACCTTTTGCAATAGTGCTTCTTTCACCTTTTGAAATGTCGTTGAACTGATCAATAGCTACCTAGGACCACGTAATTTCTGATCTTCCGGTTCACATAATGTGCGCATCTTTCTATAATTTGATAGCGAAATTGGACATCCCCTACTCTAGAACTTGTTTTGCTTATCTTTTGTTGTCTCAAAAAGTTTTTCCAATATTCCAAGATAGTATAGCCTTTCTTTACAGGACCATCAATTTCGGTATGGTCTAATCATGGGATGCTGGTCCCTCTACAAAAAAGAAGAAGAAGATTTCTTTACTCCATTCTGTGTTGCACAATTCCTATGTAAGATTGTGGTGCACCATAAACAATGATTTGAAATGGGATAATTGTCGTTAGAGTCTCCTATTGGATAAATTTTTTAAAACAGTTGATAGTTGAGATTTAATTCATTGTATAAATATGGTTCGTAGTCTAATATAACCATGTTGGATAATTTGGTAGATTTTGAACAATAACCAATATGAGTTGTACTGAGTCGTACTATCATTTAGGATTTAGGGTTTAGAATTTAGGATTTTAGGATTTATAGTTGTATCTACATATTTTGATTTTCTCACGATCAATAATTTTTTCTAAGCAAATCTAGGTAACCAAGTTTGTAACTACTCGGAAATGGAAAAAATGGAGGAACAAAAGAATCTCATACTTCTTATTATTTTAACAATAGAAAAATACTCTCACATATATATATATATATATATATATATATATATATATATCATTAAGTATTAAAAAATATGAACATTGAATTTAATTACTAAAATTTAATTGTGCAATATATGATTTAGTATTTAATATTCAAAATTAATTTATGCAATAAATTTACAATTTCATGAATTTCAAATAAATGATGGACGATCATAAATTTTAGAAATAATAAATGATGATTTTTCTTTGAATTACCATTTATTAACAAGTTTTTGCTTCATTTTTCTAACAGATCTGTCAATCCCAAAGAAATATAATATCTTTTGGTAGTTTAATGTTGTCCAATAGATAATAGCGCAGAAGGCAAACCACGATTCTGTTTTCGTATTATCATTTGATTTATGAACTTCATTAGAATTCAAGAAAAGTGGCACATCATAAATTTTAGGGAAAAGTCTACTTTAGTACCATGTATTTTAACCCATTCCCAGTTAAATCCCAATGGTTTAAAAATGTTAATTCTAGTCCAACTTCGTCTTATTTTTCCATTTGGGTCATCCTAACCAGTTTGATTCAAAAATCCGAAACTTGATTTCGCGATTCCAGTGACAAAGACATGTGAAACTTGTATCCATACGTCGGGATACTTTGGTGAGTCAACCAGAGTCGACAATTGGCATTGAAAACATCGGATTTGATCGAACCAAAACGAACAAAAACGAATCGAACTGGTCGGAAGTGACCCAAATGGGAAAATTGGACGAAGTTAGACTCGAATTAACACTTTTAAACTACAGGGACTTAACTGGGAATGGGCCAAACTACATGGTACTAAAGTGGACTTTTTCCTAAATTTTAATATTGTTATATATTTTTTCGCCACTTTGACTTGAATGATTTGGTCATAATAAACTCAACTTTCAACAACTTCTTATTTTTTTGCAATTTAGTTTAAGTGCTCGTGATGATCGTAATTTACGGATTGTGTTGCATGGCCAATGAAATTGCCAAGTTGGGTACTATTATTGATTGTTGGTGATCGATCACACTCATCCACTTGTTGGTGTGAATATATCCCAAAGAGATATAGCTTTTACTGAAACTTTTTGCACCCGACAATACTTCTTCTGCTCGGACCATCATTAATTAGTGGCCCGGTGAATATGGACTTTACAATCTTGTGGGATTTTGGCTTTTTGGAATGTTGTTTTTGTCGTCTCTTTCTATAGGACCTAGCACACTTAAAAAAACATGGAATGTCCGAGAAGAAACTCTTGGCTCGATGGCAACTTGCTGCTCGTCGTCATGCTGTCTAATTTGTATTTTTTTCGATTTTCGGCTTGTCTCTTCGGATAAGAATAATTGGAATTAATTTTTTTTGATATTGTGTTAAAAGAATTTATATATGAACAAAATATCTTTTTTTCATATATAAATAATATCATTACATATACATTAAACAATATGATATTGTGTTACTGTAGAAACATAATAACGAGAAGGTCAGAATTTTATATGATAACACTTAAAATGAATAATTCAATCTTGGACTACGCCATTAGCTTCACTACAAATGTATTAAAATATTGTGGTACAAGTTTTTTCATCTTAATAACTGCTGATTTTTGTTGAAAAATAGGTCACGTGATTAGATTTCATGTTTGAGTGGACTGGAGTTGACCGCAAGAATTGATGTGGTCAACAGTACTAAATAATGGTGATGGTATCTCACCAAAAAAAAATAAGAATAATAATGGTGATGGCAGTCGTATTAAAGTAATAAATAATTAAATTATGTAATTCACTGACAACAACGTGAGCGTGCCGGAGTGGTTATCGGGCATGACTAGAAATCATGTGGGCTTTGCCCGCGCAGGTTCGAATCCTGCCGCTCACGTTTTTCGGAATTTTTTCATAATTAACATTTTTTTTTGGTTTACCAGGGGATATAAAATGTAGAAACTAAAAACATTTTCCGGTTTTTTTAATACGGAAATTGGATCAAATTAGAATACCGACTCTAACTCTATAAACTGACTAATAATGAAACTAAAACTAAATAGAAGAAAAATTCTGAAATAAAGATATGATTCTATGTAAGGAAAAGTGTACTTTATTCTCATGATATCAAAATTTTCAACTTCGGTAAATGTGATTCAAAACACATAAAATCAGTCCAAATTTTTTAAAATTTATCACTTAGAAGGTACTCAAGTAAAAATTTGGGATGACCTATCGGATACCCAAGTAAGAAACTGTTATACTATAAGAAATTAAAGATGATTTTTTGTTTTTAATATAATTATAAATACAATATTCATATCTAGTCAACATATCTTTAATTCAAGGATATACTGCGTAGATAAATTTACGGATGTCTATACAGAAAAAGTGTAATTATTGGTACTGTATTGTCTATACGGAAAAAATTGCATGAACCAACAACTTAAAGTAAAGTGTGTGAATATCTTACACTCACAAATAAATTTCTAATTATCGATGTGGTACGTTGTCTTCGTGGTTGTTTGTTTCTTGTATTAGACGAACACAAAATTTGGTAGCAAAAATCTTATATCTATGTCAATAAAAAAGTGATCGAAAATATGACATATATTGATTGAGCGGAGAATGTATATGCACATTAATTACTCTTCTTATACGCCGTCCTTTTATTGAAATGATGAATTTTTGTTTTACTTCCTCCATTTCCTTAGTTTTGGTTTTCTTCTAAAAAATTCCTTTTTATTTTCCGTTTGTGTCTCTCTATTTCTTCAGTTAACCTGTATATTGATAAAAAAAAGCACAAAATAATAATTAAGAATATAGAAAAGGATATGGAGTCGTGCATTATTGAAATGGTTTGTTTACTCAATTAATAATTAACTTTAACAAACAGAATACATATTACATAAATGTTAATTCAACATGATTTATTCAATTCAACAGGATTTAACTATTCAGCCCAACTAAAAATACATGATGCAGTAAAAACGCCAGCCTTTTTTTAGAGGAAAAACCTTGAGACATGGAAAGTAACATTATCTAACTTCTTATGCGGAAACGAACAGGTCCAAACAATACAATATCTCATCGTGAAACGCCAGGTTTTATCAAAATAACATTATGATATTGAACATTGAGAGCGAGAAAATCGACTTAGGGAGGGATTAGATGTATTTTTTTTTTTTTTGTGATGTTGATACATAAGGTTTTACCACTGATGGGAGATGTCATCTACCAAATAACTCGAACTCGAACTCGAATTCGAGGAGGGCTGGTTTGAGATTGTTAGCTGACTAGTGACTACCACCTGAGGATGTCCTCAAGTGTCGTATGGTGTGCAAGAGTTGGATTCCAGGCACTTACACCCTACATGAGAAGACTTAACACGACCAAGCTGCCATCCGCTGCTATGAAGCTCATCCTAACAAAGGAATTATGATTTTGAACAACGAGAGCAAAAAAATCGACTTCATATCACATCCACATTATGTTTATTGTTACAAATATGAACAGTACATGGGTTTGTTGGAAGTGGATGGGTCATTAGCTTTTGGTCATAAAACTCAGCAATGCGGTCATTAACTTATAGATCCTTGGCTTGGCGTTGGATTCAAATGTTTAGAATCAAATTCGCGATATCCGCGTTCCACGTATCCACATGCTTCATTCAGTAAACACATCGAAAAGGAAGATGCTAATTCACCACTGTTACACTAGATTGATTTCTGTCAATCTGGAAACTAACAACAAGTACGACGAGAACGATCGATATTAGTCTAGTTTTCTCTTATTAGGTCAATCTGAGTTATATAAATGGATAATGGAACAAGACATAGAATTGAATTGACAAAGTTTCAATAATAGTTTTCCGTAAAATTTACTATGCACTCAGACCATGCACTATTCTGTAAGATTCAAATTCCACATTATTACAAAATAACACAGAGAAGCCAAATGCATTTTATAAATCAAATGAAGAAAAACAATTGAACCAGATAAAATAAATTTGATTAAAAAAAAGATGCGAGACATCCCTCCGTAGAAAAAACCAGAGGCCCATCTAGACGACAGGCCCAGCCCAGAAATATTCCTTAAACCCTAAACCCACACAGCAAAGAAGAGAACCAACTAAAACCCTAACGCCTAGAACCTTCTTCGAGCATCTAGAGAAAGCCTCGCTCTAAACCATTACCATTTAAGCTCGACAATTACCCCGTCCGAAGCATCATCCGAAAATACTGCGCGAGGCCAGGGGCATTTCGGTCAAAATCCGATAACAAAAATGTTCAAGCGGCTGATCCCTACTCTGAACCGGGTGCTGGTGGAGAAGATCGTCCCACCGTCGAAGACCTCCGCCGGAATCCTCCTCCCTGAGACCTCCGCCAAGGTAATAATAATAATAATAATAATAATAATAATAATCCACTAACCCTTCTTTTTTTCTTGTAAAAACGAGGGCATTTTGGTAATTTCGTGCTTCTTCTGCGGCAGCTGAATTCGGGGAAGGTGGTGTCGGTGGGCCCGGGGTTGAAGACAAAGGAAGGGAAGGTGATAGAGACGTCGTTTAAGGAAGGGGACACCGTGCTCTTGCCCGAGTACGGCGGCACCCAAGTCAAGCTCGCCGATAAAGAGTAATAACTCCTTCCCCCCTTTTATCTCCACTGTTTCGTTTCGATTTCCCGTAGGGCATTAGTCGGTCGAATCACGGGGCGTTTATTACCTGATATGAGGAAGTTGTCCCCTGAATGGACTCTTTTTGGTGTTTTCTGAACTTAATTGTACTTTTTGATGTTCATCGGAGTGGTACATTTTGCCAAGTCCGAAACGATTTTGGGATTTGGCATTTCGAATTGGTTGCTAATGCTTTCCTTGTTCTGTCCGGTTAGCGAGATTAGCACTGGGGTTCATGATCTTTGTAATCGGCCCGTGAACGTGCTACATATTGTGATTAATATCCTCTAGCGAAACTATGCATTGAATCTCCTGACATTGGAAAATTGCCATCTTTTGTTCTTTTTGGATGTCCAACTTAGTAGTCCATTTCGCTATGCATAAATCGATCCGGAGTTTGGCATCTTAGTTTATGTGCTGGTGTTTATATGTCTGATGTTTGCTTAATGCTTTCCGTGTTCTGTTGTTCTTTGGCTCGTGCAGGTACTTTTTATATAGGGACGAGGACATCTTGGGCACCTTACATGAGTGAAATCTTGTGTACTGACTGACAGTGTCTTCGGTATCATTCCGGGTAGAGTGGTTCTCTGTGTCTCTTCCAATTTGGATATTTGGTTGTCAATTGATGGATATTCGGATTGGCATTGTGGCTGTGAACTGAATTGAGTGTAGCCCCTTGCTTTTAAGCGTTTAGTCTTTGGAATAACTTGGTTTACTGACTATATCACCTTCTCCTACTTGTGCTTGGGTTTTAATTTTGTCATCCGAATGTTGCTACATAGACCTGACTTCTTTCACTGGTATCGTGGTGGAAATAAAGCTCTTCCTTCTTGTTGGGTAATCGAGCGCGACTAAATGTGTGTGTGTTCTCTGTGCTTACTCTTGACGATTCATGGTACTCAAATCATTATTAGCTTTACATATAATTTCGTTGCTAATTCCCCCAGAAACGTGTTTGGAGGATTAGGTCCATAATTTGTTGGAAAAAATTACACTCCATACACCTATGAATTTTTCCGATTTCACGTTTAAGTCGTGTGTTTTCAATCTGGTAAATCAGTCCTTGTATTTTTGAAATTTTTATAGTCTATGGTATTCGAGGATAAAATGATCACCCGACTTGCCACGAAAACTAATGCTGCGTCAATTTTGTCTACCTGGAAGGTAACTCGATAAATTGTTTGACATTGGTTTCGAGTGTATAATTGCCCAGTCAGTCCTACCTACTTTCTTATATTGTTTTGAATCCCCTCTCTCCTCTTCCTCTTTCGTCCTCCCAAATTATTAATTAAACTAAAGCCTTCCAGTCTCTCGATAATCCTTCTTGGGTAGGCATTATCAATCTGATTTTTTTTCCAATTTTTTTATTTAGAGAGGGAGATATTCCTAACCTTGGGTGTTTAAGGAGCCATGGTAACAAGCATTTAAAATCCCCATCTTCCATCATGAACTATTCGCCCAAATTTGCAAATCCAAAGCACCTCATTTTCTTTTTTTGGGATAGATTGCGATTATTTTCTTGAAAAGTGTTTGTACCCTTGAGCAGTGTGTGTAATTAGCTACTCGTGAATTCGACTTGAGAGGAATTATTTCATCTCATTCCAGAGTCGAACAACCGTAAAGAAGACGATTTTGAATTTGCCATCAATGGATGTTACCATACAAGTGGAAAGCTTTCATCTGTTCGAAAATTGAAAGAGGTAGGGAAGTCTTTGATGAGTCAGCAGTACTTAGTGTTATATGAGTCAGCAGTACTTAGTATTTCTATACAAAAAGATATTATGCTCTAAAATTTTAATTTCGAAAAAATGTAATAGATCGGCAAAATTTTTGGATTGACGAAGACGACGATAGTTATGAAAGTTGAGAATTAGGTTCACGATTTTTTTTTAATTCACAAATTGTCATGAAAATATTTTAATCCTATGAGAGATAGATGACAAATTAATTAAATGATATGTTTAATTTAATAAATTTATCTAATTAATATAATAATTTGGTATGATTTAAATTAATAGTTTGGTCTATTTGATTCAATAGTTTGATTCGTTAAA